>VKKV01000102.1:0-195020 GCA_008080845.1 Phytophthora kernoviae | reverse complement strand
TTAATTGTTAGCATAAAATACCGCGTAAAATGATCTTAATTCGGACAGATCTTGAGGAGGCGCGATGGAGGCGCTCCTGCTGCGCGATGTCAAGTATGTGAATGATCGGTACCAGGAACTGCAGGAACAACGAAGGCAACTAGAACCTGTCTCAGTGGAAAATCAAACTGCATCTACTGGGATGCTACCGCCGACTCGAACTCGGGCGGCGAGCTTTCAGACGAACATCTCGAATATTGGCGGATTGTGCAGCGTGCAACGGCGCTAGACAAACAGGAACCAACGTCAGCATTACACAAGAAATTTTCTGTACTTGATAACATCCTGGAGAGTCTGTATGCTGAAAATGAGGACGTACCGTTCGTCACTTCACCGTCAAAAACAGCGCCCAATCGGCTGGACAAGAGTGATAGTAATTTTCCAGTACCCTTCAAGGAGCTGCCACTACCGACTCAAATCGCTCTGAAAATGTTCTTCCGAGCGTGTCAAAGTCTTCGAGACCCTACCAGATTGGCAGTTAATTGGCGGTTGTCAGTGCAAATTGCTAGCAAATTACCGGCGATCTTGACGGCTATGCCATCGTGTGTACTGTCCCCAGGACTGGTGGACGATTCTACGACGGAATCGGACGGGGAAATATTTGGAGCGTATTTTACCATCTACTTGGACTATTTGAGGAGCTTCTTGGGTTGTCTGGGGTGTTGTCTGACAAAGTAGTTGCTCAGAGTGAGCAGGTCTGTCTCTCTGCTGGCGATCGGGCGACGGTCGTGATAGCATACGTCGCGCTAAGTTTGAAGTGGGGACGTCTTGGTTATTTATTGAAAGGAGTTGAACTCCTACTGGAAAATGTCAACAAGATCACTGAACAGCACCTCAAGATGCTTACGCCACTTTTTCGTGAGTTGGCTATGGTGACTGTAGATCGACCACAGATTGTGTTTGGAGAAGAAGATACATCTTGCGGTTATTTGATGAGCTTTGGCAAGGGTGATCACGGAAAACTCGGCCATGGTCAGTGCACGCACGTTAGCTGCCAGGAAGGAAATTGCACTGAAAATAAGACCGTGCCTACCATGATCGCTGCCACGAATGGTATTTCGTTTCGTAAGATCGACTCGCTTTCGACGCATAGTATCGCTATTACTACGAGAGGCGAAGCTATGGCTTGGGGTAACGGTGATAAGTATCGCCTCGGGCACGGATCATCTGCAAGGAGTACTTGCCACGAGCAATCGAATTTCTCAGCGCGAAAGGTCGAGTGCGCGATCTTGCCTGTGGCCTTGGTCATACACTGGCACTCATGGAGTCAGGAGAGCTTTACGCTTGGGGAAATGGATCGAACGGGCGTTTGGGACTTGGAGATATGAATGACCGTTCTAGCCCAACTAGAGTGGTAATGCCAACGTCATCGGCCAAACAGCTCAGAGATGGTGATGATCCTCTCATTACCACATCAAGCACACCAGTACGCTTTCGGCACATTTTCTGCGGTGCGTCACATTCTCTGGGTGTGTCTTGGGATGGAAAGGCGTACGGCTGGGGAAAAATAATCAAGGTCAGTGTGGTCATGGTCATTCGAATGATCAATCGACTATTCAAGAAATTGAAAGTTTTCGTGACAGTGATGAAACAGGTGAGGAAGAATGCGTTGTTTATACTGCTGGTGGATGGGAGCACACACTCTTTTGCACAGCTTCGGGACGCGTATATTCATGTGGCAGCGGCTATAAAGACAGTCGACGCGCAGGTATTCCTCCTGTTCTTGGGCATGGTGATTACGATCGTAGACTCAAACCTACCTAGTGCAAGCGCTAGAAGATGCACGCGAGGAAATTGTCAAGGTGGCTTGCGGATGGGATCATTCACTGGCAGTGGCGGCAAGTGGCCGTGTTTATACGTGGGGGTCTGGAACAAACGGCAAACTTGGGCATGGGGACGAAGAAAATTGCGACATTCCTACCCTTGTTCGCAGTATGGAAGGCAAACGCGTCAAAGAAGCAAAAGCTGGGTGTGAACACACTGTACTTCTAACACATGATCATGAATTGTGGACTTGCGGGCAGGGCGACAGCGGTCGCCTTGGACATGGTGACAGCCAAACACGGAAACGACCCACAAAAATCGAGCTATTTGAACAATGTGGTCTCAAGCCAGTAGCACTTGCTGTGGGTGACAAGTACAACTTAGTGTTGGTAACTGACGGCGATGCAATACGTGAAAATGATGGAGATACAGAGTTGAATGATGTCCCGCATGCGTTTCGTATGGAACATGGCTCAGCGAAAAAGGCGTCAAACTATGAGATTACTCATTCGTCATAGTCACCACTGTGCAATACAGCACAATCGTGACCACGATTCACAATTTGGGCCAAGCTGGATATTGAATTTTACGAATGCGAAGGAGGCCAGTGCAAATTCAATGAACAACATGGATGCACCAAACAATGACTATGTCCCGGTCTCCGTCGCGGATGCAGCTCTGTTTATTATAGGACACATGGATCGTCTTGCAACGACTTATATAGCAGACGATAATGAAACAGAAGCCGGAAAGCAGTCTAAGTTACGAGTATCTGGAACAGAAGCCAAACCGCAATCACCACTGCTTCTTCCATTTACTGTTGACACCACTTGCGAATCCCTGCATGCACTACTACAACTTCTTCGACGGACAATGGCCAGTACAGATGCGGAGGAAAAATTGACATGGATTGAAAAAGATGAATCTGACGTTTTGAATGGCGCAAGGTTGGTGTCCCAAAACGAATGGCTCTTACTCTGTCCTGTTTGAGAATTCTCCAGCTCAACCTAAAGAAAATGTTAGATTTTCCTAGCATACAATCTCAATGCCTCAATGCGGCAGAAGTTGAAATGTCTCGACGTTCTGGTTTGGCTGCGAATTCGATGCACACAGATTTTTTCAATCACGTTCACAAGTTGTTGGATAATCTAGCTGCCCTAACGGGAGAGGACATTTTGAAGCGTTTTTACGGAGAAAGGCATCGACCCAGCGAAACACAGATTGCTATTGGCAGCGCTATCAGCCAGGAGGCTGCTTGTGCGCTGAAGGTGAGATGTGCGTGTGAATCACTCGTTGCTTGGTGTTTACTGACGATTTGACTGTCTTTACTAGATGGGATTCGGGAAATTTTACCCCACAGGACTTTCGCAGGTCACCCTCTTGTGGGAGATATTGGGTGATTGCGAACGTGAGGCCCCATCGAGGCGGACAGTGATTCTTTCGAACCATCTTTCTATGGTATGTAGCATGGGTATTTCTAAATGATCCCTCTAACGTTGCCTACGTTCTTACTGCAGAATTCGATTATGACGGAGATATTCAGGAACTTGTACCCGCATGGCTTATCGCAACTAACGAACACAATCTCTGACGATAGAAACAATGAGCCTAACGCTCAAAGTGATATCGTCGCTTTGAAAGTCCTGATGATTGGATTACTAAAGCGAAGTGGTGCAGAAGCTATTAGGCATCTCGACAACGAAGTATTTGCAGACTTCATGCACGAGCCTGATTGTTTTCTTCGATTACTGCATGTGCTCCAGACCCACTATTTTAGTTTGGTGCATCGAGTTATTTTTCAGCGGTATCCGGCGAGTGGGAAGATTTCTCATGAAAGCATGAATGGTGGATCAAATGATGCGAGCCCACAAATTTTGGAGTGCCTTCTCGACTACTTGGACTGTTTGCTCGCTGAGGCATTGTCAGTGCTGAAAAATCTGCATAAAGGAAGTCGGCAACACGAAGATATTATCACGTGGCGTTTGAACGGGAGCTTCTTCCATACACTACTGCCTAGTGCTGTGGAGTGTTTGTCTATTTTGCTTCTGCCAGTGAATAGTTTAGAGAAAGCTGGCACAGAAGTTACAAAATATGCAAATGAGAAGCTGCTACTAGTGGAACGTGTGCTACCTAATCTTCATGCAATGCTGAAAATGCTAGATGAAGTCAGCTGGAAAATGCATAACACTGGAGACGGAGGAAATCAGACTCGGGACAACGCTGGTGTAGATGCATCGCATCATACCTTGCATCTCGGGAGGGTCAAGATGAAAATTGGTTCGTTGAGCTTGGAGATGCCTGCGCAATTCTCTGTGGGAAGCTGAGCTGTGAACTACTCTATTCTTCAAAGGCACTTCAAATGGCAACGCTTGATGCAGCTCAATATGGAGCTTATTATACTCTTGTTCTATCGGAAGGATATTTACTAGATGCATCCGATCTTGGACCTGATAGCGAGTACGATGCGATCATTTCGAAATCAATCGGCACAATCCTAGAATGGGAGGGTCTTGGAGTTTTTGAAGTTGAAGACGAACTCGTGGGTGTGATAATGAATTAAATCCGTCTGGGTTGACTGGGTCAGTGCCTACATATTCTCCCGAAATCCAGCTTTTCCTCGTCCAGTTTACAGAGATCGGTTTCCACGATGAATCAGTATCTTTTGGCGCTGGATATCTAGTAGTCTCTCATATCAAACGAAGACCCCAACGGATACGCTCACAGCAGAAATTTATCGGCTATTGACCATCGCAGTTTGTGTAGCATCGTGGCACCTTGGCCTAGCCGAAGAATTCCGTAACTGTTTTGACATGTACAAGAGCTCCCCGGATAATTCTGTTGTGAATGACAAACGCTCTACAACAATAGCGGGAAGGATATGGAAATGTTTTTCAACGCTGCTCATTGCTGCTGACAGAGTTGCTCAACTAAGCAATCCTATTGATGGAAACACGCTCGCAAATGCTATCGCAGTATCCCGGGTTTTATTAAAGCTGCAGCCCAATCCGAATTTGATGCCACATATGTTGGAAAGTGAGACAACATCTACCAAGGTTCACTCTCACTGGACATGCGCCAATGCCTTTGTCATGGACTTCTTTCAATTTCTGACTGGAGCCATGAAGTCAAGAACTCTTCAAGTCGCGCTTTACGCGACAAAAATGGACGTTGCTCTTTCAAGAACAGGCATTTGCATTCTGCACGATCTCCTTCGGAAATTGACGACATCGTCCACTAAAAGCTGTTTGTTGGGAGAGTTCGTTTCAGCTACGTGTGCAAAGCGTTCTATAAGCCCTGTAGCGATCGCATTAAAGCGAAAGGCTTGGTTGAATCAAGAAAACGGTAAATGTGTTGGCAAGGCAGTCGAAAATCTCTTTGTGCGACTAGCTCGGATCATCTCTAGTGATGATGTGTCCTTCAAG
The DNA here is from genome assembly GCA_008080845.1 of Phytophthora kernoviae. NCBI lineage: Eukaryota > Oomycota > Peronosporomycetes > Peronosporales > Peronosporaceae > Phytophthora > Phytophthora kernoviae. Next base: position 189,795 of record VKKV01000102.1, on the reverse strand, counting down.
CTGAAGAAAACAGCGCTCTTAGCATGGACAATACCACCCAGCGTCGACAAGGGGGGTATTCCTAATGTTGTGGGCTTAATTGCAAAGTCTGGTGTAATGAATACCCTAGTCGAACTCCTTCTTGATGAAGCTAACATTCTCGACACACACAGTGAAATTAATCCGAGTCCTCCTGTGGAATATCACCCCGAGACTGAAGCAAAATTACCTGCAAAAATGGCCCCAGTCAAGGCACTGCTTTTCTCTCGGACATCTTCTCAGACAATGGGCTTTTGGCATGGGAAGCATTTTGTGCCATTTCAACGCAACTAAGTAAGTCAGAAATATTTGCACAGCACAGACCAACGTTGTTTTTGCGCTCTAGCGGATCGAGTTTGCAGGACAGAGAACCGTTGACACCGCGAAATGCATCCATGTCTCCGCGGAGAAGATTGACTTTACCCAAGAAGACAATCATATCGACCATTGACGAAATCGTCGAACAAATGATAAACGGATTATTCTTGATGTTGAAAAAAGTGTCCAACTACTCCAACTCGCTTGGTTGCTCTGCCCAGAAGTTTTTATCTCTATTGGAACCCTCGGCTGGGGTATCCGTGAGTGAACTTACAGAGTCTCAACAAAAGAATGGTTCTAGGGTTTTCCTGTTCGGGTGCCCAGTTCACATTTCCCAGTCGAGTGTGCATGAAGTTAAAAGAGTCAAGCCCGATCTTGTCAGTGATGGCGCGACAGGACTAACGCTGATTTTTGGTTATATGCTGAGCGACGTGGTGCTTTAGCTAAAAGTCCTACCAGCATTTCGTTTAATGGCACATCCAATTCCACGTCTCCATCGGCGTGTGTTCTGGGGTTTGGACAGCAGCAGGATGTCAACTCGACGCCTGAGTCGGCTCAGACTGTGAGTGTTGCTACTTTCATTGTATTCACGCGTGATGTCGATCTCGACCACATATCACTTGGAATCTCGGTGCGGTACACTGAGGATAAGACTGAACACTGGCGACCGATTTTCATCGATGAAAGTTTTTCAAGAGAAAATGGGTTCACATCGCTATCAGTTTTGACAAAGAAGCACCAGAGCATGTTAAGGTATTCGTGGACGGCAAGTACTCTACGTTGAATCATGGCCAGCCATTGATAGATGGAGGCATGGTAGTTTGTTCATCGGTACTCAAAAATGCTGGTGCCTGGACGCATGTGAACGCTGGGGACACGTCAAGTCCATGGTGGTTGGTAACGACGAAAAACAGAATGACACGTCCAACTTGCCATCACTACCCAAGTTGGCCACAAAGCCGAACCATGGGTTTAACGCCATTTTGGACGACGTCATGATAATTCGGGAGGCTATTTCGCACGAAACTATCACACAAATTCGCGGTTACGGCACCATTCTCTTCTGGTTAAAACAACAACACATTGTAGATACCTACAGTACCAAGGTACTGCGCTTACTCTGTCAATTAGTCGGGGACGGTGTGTCAAACTCCGAGGAATATTCTTTTCCTCTCCTGCCATTTTCTGACCGCTGGATTGCTTTATTTATGCGCATGCTGCTAAATACTTGCCGCGACGAAGATTTTGGCCAAGTGTACTTATGCTATCTTCTTCAACATATATTACCGCAAGCTCCTCAGCTTCCCGATTTCAATATCCAAGCTCTTGGACAAACCCTGTTTGGTGTCCGAGCAGATCGTGCAAAGGCCACAGCACGGAACCATTCCGAAAAACTCATTGAGATGTTCAACGCGCAAAACAAGCCTGAAATCCAGAATGCACCATTGAAGAAACAGAATGAAGCTTTGTGGCGCATGATACAACAACGTGGAATCTTGCCGGGCAAATCATTTTGTGGGAAGTATACCAAGGCTACATCTGGCAAATTGACACATAATAAGCTTGCGTTGAAAGCGGATCTCTCCTTAAAAATTTGCCGCTGGCGTGCAGATTTTCCAAAAACTTTGCGCTACACCGTCCTGGACATATCTCATGGACCAGTTCATTGCAATCTCCAGTGATGCGTTTCAATCGGCCGATGGATTGGGAGAGATTATTGAAAATGGCGAGGGTGGCGCTCAAAAACTCGCAGCTTTGACTGCTGTGGTAAACACGTTCGCAGGATACTCTGAGGATTCTCTAAACGACTATCACGCTTCCCTGCAAGACCAAGCAATGCTGACGTCAGGTGTTCAAGCGTATGTTGTCCCTTTGGTTCTGTAGCCCGTATTGACAACACTAGCTCCAACCAAGCTAGATGCGTTCAAATGTTCATTGTGGATATGCTGAAAGATGATGTACGACGTCAGATATGCTTCCCAGCGAGAAAAGACTTGCTATCCAAATGCCGTAACGATATTGTCGCTGCCCATTGCCTTGACGAAACCATTGGCTCTGTACTGCATCTACAAGCGCGCATGCTCCGATTTCTAATGACTGCCTTGCAACGCGAGCAACAGTCTTTATCAAGCGATTATGCGTGGCATCATTTCGTTCTGGACAACACCTCTTTGACCGATAACCTGCTTCAAGTGGCTTCCACATATACCAAGGAGCACGTCACGTCGGTGTTAGGACCTGACGCCAAATTGGCACTGAAGCTTCGGCGACTGCGCTTTTCATCAAGGAAGTGTTGCGTGGAAGCAAGCGCCGGCTAAGTTCAGCAAATAAAGTATCTCTTATTGATTTGGAAAGACTGCAATGGCGCCTTTGGGAGGAAGTTACAGCTCCATTTCCTGCTGAAGCAATGACTCCGTGGTGGCAGCAAAGCAATGAGGAAACCGGAAAAGTAGTGCTCGAAGTAGTAGGTGGTGACGTTGAACTCCTTGGATTGAAGGTTAAAGCACTGGAGCATTTCCCGACCGTGAAACTGACTCAAGCCAGCATTTGTGCGAATACTGGGCTTTGGTACTACGAGGTTGTGGTCCTTACCGATGGACTCATGCAGATTGGGTATGTGGACGAAGACTTCACGGCTGATCCGATCCAAGGGCAAGGAGTTGGTGATCACACCAATAGTTGGGCGTTCGACGGGTTTCGGTGCAAGAAGTGGAACGTGAACTCTTGCGATTATGGAGAGAACTGGCGGGTAGACGATGTTGTTGGAATATTGCTCGATACTGATCGAATGGAGATTAGTTATTTTCTTAACGGAAAGTTTCTTGGTGTCGCATTTTCAGGAGTCCCAATCACTGTCAGCTCAAGAATGTGCCCTGCAGCATCTTTAAATGTTCACCAGTCTGCTCAGTTTAATTTCGGTGCATCTACGATTGCTTTGCCGAGTGAAGAAGTGCAAACTACGAATGGAGGTGGATTTCAGCACCTTCCTGTTGTGGACAATGATGAAGATCAAGCCGCTTGCGCCCTGTAATTTTGCGATCGAGAATCGACTCACTACCAAAGCTAGTGATACAACTAACAACACTAACCAAATCGATGAAAAGTCGAGTAGTGATCCGTTACATTGGAGCGACAGTAGCAGCGACAGCGACTCAACTGAAGATGGTGAAATCACACTTGATACTTCAGATAACCTGATATTATTCAATAGGCCCCTCCAACCGGTCTCTCGCGATGGCGCCGAAATTCGCACTGCCAGCCTAATTGATGAAGGAAGCGACCATCGTCGTCGTGATTTGATAGAAGGACTCACTGGTCTCGGGTTCCCTCTGGAGTGGGCTACTCGGTGTGCTAGCGAATCTCATATACCCATGGATGAAAATGGGGCCGTCACGTGGATTTTGGAGCAAATGGGGAAGGCTGGGCTCGATGGAGCGTCAATACCTGGCAGTATCTCCTATGACGATGGAATAGATGATTCTGATCGATCAACTACACCATCGGGTATTCGAATGTCGCTGCCTAATCTATCTGCTGCTCAGTCTCCTGGCGACGTTGATACCGAATCGAGCACGTTAGCTATTGAGCAAGCGAGTTCCTCTGAAAGAACGACGACAACGAGAACGACCTCACTACTGATGTGCGTACCAACGAAAAATAGCTGTGTCTCTGCCTCAAGATGTGACTCAATTGTTTATGGGAAAGCAAACCACAGAACCTGCTCCTTTAAACGCTTTCCTTGATAGCGAAAAGGAGGGACAACAAAGTGAAGATGCAGCGAATGAAGCCTTTCATTCGGAATTTCATAAGGAACGAGGCCTCGACCTACAGACAGAAATGTTGCTCTCAGAAGATCTTGAAAGCTCCACGAACACGGCACCCGAAATTCACATCATCGACAAAAGCGCGGTGTGGACGACTTACTTCCCTCTACATTTCGGTTGATTCCAGCATTTTTGTAGCGTATGCGCCATTCCTTTGCCTCGCTTCTGCTCCTAGCCTTACAAGAAGAAATGCAAGCAAAGGTATACAAGATGATTGAGAGTCTACTTCAAAGTGATGATTCTTCTTCTCGTTTCTACCGTTTCCTGAAATTAGCGCTCGGGCTTGATACGATGGATGTGATGTTTGAAATTGGTTCAATACCTGACGATTTCTCATCAAAGCGATCTCTTCGACTGCAACAGGGACTCACTGCTCTGTTGCATTTTGAGCTTCAGCATTCTGTAACACTGGATTCCCGCAAAATTAATTCTGCCGGGGTCGGACCAAGTCGCTTACCACTGTTTGAGTCCATTTGCAAGGAGATGCTGCACCAGTGTGACCGAGGCCTCAGCTTAACTGCTACTTTGCCAAGTAGGAAGCAAGCCAGCAAAACGACTGATCCAACCGCCATGCAGTCAGCAGCTATCTGGTTTGCTTGGATATCAGCACTAGTCCTGGGTTTTATGGAGTCACAAATGCAGGATAGTGCGTCCCAGAGCGATGAAAAAGCTACAAATCGGCTACAGATACTTGCTCGCGTGACAGTATCTCCACTTCACAGTACGTCATGTGTCGAGAATTTAGCCCTGCTGGCGTCAAGGACATCAGTGACGTGGAAATATGTGGCATTCAGGTTGATTTCGAGAATGTTTTTCATAGTTAGAAAATGTGAGATGAATCGCTGGCCGCTGTGCACCACTTCGTTTGGAGAAGTTCATGGTGAAATCCGTAGTCTATTGGCGACTCCTGTCACATCCTCGGATTTTTTCGCTTCAGCTCAACTGGCAAATCTATCCGAACTATTCACACTTCGCCGCAGACGTGAAATGCACAACAGAGTATTCTTCTCAGATTTCACATGCGCGCTATTTATCACTCTCACACAAGCTTCTGCGTCACTTTGTCAGAATGTTAGTATGATCTATAGTGGAAACGGGTGTGAAGGTTTCCATGTGAACAACTACTCTTCAACACATGCGTCGATTTCGTGGGATCAATCCTCCTGCGCTGGTTCATCGGTGCCATTGATAACTGGATCCTCTGACACCATGGTTGAGGGTACGAACAACGATCCTACCGAGACGAAACCAGGTGTTGGATCCACGATTATGGTCCTTGAGATCAAGCGTTACGGACATCATTTTGCAGCGAGTTCAGAAGGTACTGAGATCATTTCAACTAAAGTTTTGCCGCCAAAAGGGATTTATACTGCGCGTAATTTGCTTCCTGATACGAAATACCTCTTTCGGCTTATGCCATTGAGTGGAGATACCAGCGATATCTCTAACGTCCCTAGTGTGATTGATACGCTACGGCAGACACCAATAAATACAGCAGCAGAGCTGATTTTGCAAACGCTGCCAGATCCAGTGTTTGAGCTGGACAGAGACACGATGGGCAAGAATGTGCTAGTTTTCAATCAAAACCTGTCTGCAAAGAATACGATCAACAAGAAATGGAACTCTATACGAGCGTCCGTGGCCTTTGATGAGGGAGTGCATCAATGGCAGGTGCGACTTGACACCTGCGTATCAAAGAATATTTTTATTGGCGTGTGCACCGAAGATGCCAGCATGGAAAACTACATCGGTAGCGATGCCTATGGCTACGGATTCCTTGCCAACAAGGCCGTATGGCATAATAAGTCTAAACTGCAGACGTATGGCGAGATATTTAAACAGGGCGATATTATTCAAGTCACGTTGGACTGCAACGCCAAAACTCTAGCGTTCAGCCGAAATGGTGAATATCTAGGAATCGCGGCCTCAAACTTGCGTGCCGGAGGGGGTCGAAGCAGCTCCTCCCTTCTGGGTAGCAGTGCCGGGAGCGAAGCCAATTGCAAATGGTACCCGCGTTCTCGATGTACAACAAAGATGACAAAGTTACTCTGGTCCCACCACCCGATGCATCGATATTCCGTACTCAAGACGGTCGCCCACAGAATGCATCGACACTCGAACTCGTGGAGGATATGCAGAATGTTTTGGCTTTTCAGAACCACCTTGAGAACGTCATGAAATCGGATGAAGACCAGTTAACTGCAACAAGTGCATTTGGACCGGCTTTTAACGCATTTGAAAATTGGAAATGTGGAGAAATGGCATTCCGTGAGATCTCACTCGATCACGTGATCGCCATTGACACAAAGAAGTCTGCGACAGAGAAGTACGGGCTGGCGGCAAATGATTCGGTCTTCACACCAAAGGGCCAATGTATTGTAATCGGCGAGTATCGCCATGAACTTTGGTATGAGGTTGATGAGGCGGCCAGCCCGTCCCTGTATGATGTGATAACCCCACAACTCGCCTCCTGGAATCTATCCACTTGCCGCGAAATGCTAGAATCACCTGACGAATTCCCTGTTCATCGCCACCACAAGTACAAGATTGAGGCGGATGATACAACCATTACAGCTGCAGCACCAACAGAATCTGAAGCCTCCGTACGTAATGATTCTCACGATTCAGACGTCAGCCCAACAGATCCCTTCGTCTTTTCGTTGCAGTCATTTGTGGAAGTCCAGAAGCAGTGGAGTAGCATGGCAAATGCTATCGAAATGGATGCAAGGTTGATTGCTGATCTCGACGCCATTGCGACGTCGCGATCATTAAGCAGCCCACAACTCCTTTCATTTTCAGATATTTCAGCAGCTTTGGTCTTGAAATTTTTCACTTGCCGTTACAGCGTACGAGCGGTGAAGTTGGAGGCATCTTTGCAGAGCTCGGATCTCGCCATATGCGCGGATCGGTTTACTCCTGCATGTAAACCGATGTCTCTATAATGTTATTCCCGGTGCGGTACCGAGAAATGTGTTTGCTTCATCATTGGGGACGTGTGGGGGTTCTGCCACCACCGATAAACTCCAGGGTTCCGAAAATGCAAATAAACAAGGCTGCAACACTCGTGAATGCGATATAGTGCCTCCTATCGCGGTGTTGATGAACTCGCCACGATGGACACTCAAAGATCCGTCAGGTTTTACTGGGATGCCTGACTTAGCTGCACGTCTTTTGTTTTTGTCGCAGAAGGAACGAATCATTGACGAAGAACTACGCAAGACCAGAACGGCGAATCGAGGTGCCGACAGCACCGACGAACCACTTGATCGCGAAGATGGCGAACCGGATAACGACATCCCCACAATCAAAGTGAGCTATCCTCTGGTTCCTGCTACTCCATTCTGGGAGTGCAATCCGAAGCTAGTAACACAACAACGCTTTGGACTTCCTGGGTCAATCGACACCACAATATTTGGACAATTAGCAAAGCAATTAGCTGCTCAAGATGCTCGAGAATGGAGACGCGAGTCATCACTGCCTTTTGAAGCGATCCCGATCTCCCAAGCTCTCCGTGTTTCCGTCGAGAAAACCACAATAGAGTTAAAGGACTTAGAATTTGGCAAAAACGGTGAGCAGCAACAAGACGAGGACGACGAAGAGCAGCAGCAGCAACCAACTTCCAAACAGACTGCTCAGTACTTGCAGCTCTTTGAAAGCGCCACCCGAGAGATTCAGTCGCCACGTTTTCCGCTATTTACACCAGTGCAAGCACCTCTCAATCGTGCAAAAATTTCGGGAACCGATCTCTCCCAACTCCAGCTCGATGTCAACACTGAGCTCTTTTCACCGTCGGCGCTGGCACATTCTCATGTGCGCCGCTCCAAACTGCTCCTCTGGTTCTACTGCTTTGGACAACTTCTCGGTATCGCGTGGCGCAGTAAACTCCTTCTTCCACTTCAATTCCTGCCGTTATCATTTTGGCAAGAGCTCACAAGCCCTACCAGCTTTGATCACAAACTTGAAGGAGACAATCGAGACGACCTCAGAATTCGGGAAACAGTTATCTGCGCCATCCGCGATGGACTGTTCTCCATCATTCCAAGCCGATGTGTTGCGCTTCTGAGTGGGAGCAATCCGGGGTTACGAGAACGCCTCTCTGATCTTGACGCGGGCTACGTCGTCAGACTTGAACGTCATACTGTCTACCTTGTTCCTCGTCGGAACCACCACGACTTATTGTGGAAGGTGTTGAATAGCTTTTCATCCGTTGAGCGTCGTATGCTGGAGCAATTTGTCAACCCGGAACAGAGTAGTGGATCGAAACAACTTGAAGTCCCAGATGCTGTCGATCAACCACCAGCCTTCGTGCTTGAAATCACGGAAGCCTTAGCAGACGGCCGAGACCACCCCGATTCGTGTTACCCTGTCGTCGTGTCTGTTGCTCCGCATTCGAGTCGCCTTCACCTTCCAGCGTATTCCTCCGCACAGACGCTTCGACATAAGCTGCTCCTCGCAATGACGAATGTCCCATTCATGTAGTGAGCCTTTAGCTCCCCAATATATTCCTTTGGTTTATCCTTTGTTCTTCTGAACTAAATACGATGTTACAGCAGTGAAGCTCCGCTGAGCCCCACAGCGCCTATATCTCGTCGTACAAACGAGTTGAATTATTTCCGTGAGTCTGGAAGGTGGCGTAAGGATGGCCGGCCAATTTCATTTTCACTTGTTGCAAAGCTGGCCGAGTTAGGAGATCGATCACAAACAATGACCTGGAAATGGTTGGCAGCATCTACACCGCTCTTTCGACGGTTATCACCGGATTGGTCTCTCCGTTCACGCGGTAGGAGGCCTCGAGGTTGCCCACGGGGTCTTCATCGTCTACAGACAGCGCACGTGAGCGACTGCTAGGCGCAGTAAGCACCCAGTTGTTGCGGCTGTCCTCGTAGATAAGGAAGAAAGCGAGCAGCAACGTAAACACAGCCATGCCCAGAAGCAGCAGCATGCCGGCACGGTAGTCGCCCGTCTCATCGCGCAAGAACCCAATTCCAAGGTTGCCAAACGTAGCGCCAATGGCATCAGTGATCTCAACGATACCAAACGCCGTACCGAAGCTCTTGCGGCTCACCGAGTTGGGAATCGCAGCCATCAGGATAGTCGGCGTGAACGACAGACAGATTGAGATCATCAACATGGATACCAACGGGTTGACTTCCGTGAAGATCATGAATACATATGCCATGACTGACATAATAGCCGCGATACTGATGAGGAAAACGCGCCCGCCAAACTTGTCAATTGTAAGACCGATAAATGGAGCAAACACCACGAACAGATGCGAGACACTGCTCACCACACCGGCCTTGACAATCGAGTAGTTGTACCGCTGGAACAGATAGCTCGCGCTAACGTTCTGGAAGAGGTGGAAAACGTTGATGAAGTTCACGTGCAGTAGGGCAATGATCCAGAACATGCGTGAGAAGTCTGAAATATTCTCGCACGACATCTGCTTGGTGTGCGAGCGGGTCTTACGCAACTCGTGTTTGCGGCGCTTCTTGTCGGCATAGTCCGTCAGCCAGTGGAGAGCAGGGTCCAGTTCTTCCTCGCTAATGACACGACTCTTGACAATCCGTTTGAGGTTCAACGTGTAGTGACACACCAGCATGCCAATGCCTGCCGACGCTATACACACCAGTACACCGTACCACAAAGCTTGTACGTAGCCGCCGAAGTACAGGGCGATAGGCGCCACCGTGGCTTTCGCCAACATCTTGGAGACGTTGGTGACAGCGACACTGACGCCCATGGCGAACGTCAGCTCTCTGTGTCGAAACCACGAAGCGATGAAAACGCGAGCACCCACAACGACGCTGCCCTCTCAACACCAAAGAAGACGCGGCCGAATAGTGCCAGCCAGTACATTTTCATCTCCATACCGAGAGTGAAGATGGCTTGGCCTACAGATCCAGATGAGGAAGAACTTAATACTGCGATGACCGCTCTTGTCTAGCAGACGACCGCCCAGCAATGGCAGGAACATGCTTGGCACCGACACAGCAGAGAGCAACGCGCCGTACATGGTGTTGGTGATGGGGAAATCCTTATCGTCCAGCATGAGCTGTTCAAGCGATGACATGCTATTCTGTATGTTCGTAACGGTGTATACCATATCAGTTGGGTGATAACCTCATTTCGGATAAAAGGTTGAATAATTCTAAAAATAGAATGGAAAAATGTGATGTTACGAACCTTAACGAAATGACCTCCAAATGGGATGCAGCTCATGAGGATCAGCAGATAGAAGCGATGCGGCGGAGACGTGGTGCGCCAGAACTGCCAGGATGGAGCCTTACGCAATGGCGTGATAGGTGCCGACAGATCTCCGGAGCTGGAGGAGTTTGCAGCCTCTACGAGCGGCGTGCGCTCGGAAGCAGAGCCGGAGAGTTGGGACTTGGGCGACATTTGCAGTGGGTTGGTTGCAATGCTGGTCAAGTGTATGTCGATGGATGACACCAGTGTTGAAATCACCAACTTGCTGTCTGGAAAGCAAAAGCGCAAGTGGGAGAGACTTGGCGACAAGTTGAGGTCAGCCGCGTGTTGCGCGAAGGTGACGCAATCGAAAGTGACGTTGTCTGAAAACACCGCCTACGAAATGGGTCTGGTTCGATGGAGGTAAAGACGATGGGTGCGGCCAGCAAATCAAAGCCAATGGATTGCGAGCAAGCAGACTCAGGACTCCGATGGCGGGTGTGAAAGAAGGTGGCGGGTCCCACCAGTTGACCCGTGCTGGGCTGACGTTGCGACTGGCCGGAGCCACGTGCACTTGACTTCGACGGACGACCAAAGAGTTGAAGCCGAGGATCGGCTGTCGACGCGATTGGCTGTGGTCAACAGTTTGTTGACCACTGCATGCTAAGTAAAAGCACCAGACTGCATCTTGCTGTCAACAGCAGCTCCTGAAGATATCGCATGTATATTTAAATGATGGGGTTCAAAAGAACAAGATATGTACTATCCTGTTGAAATTTTTGGTATCGCAATAAGAGAGAGATTTATTTAGGAAGGTTGTACCTCTGTTGTACCAAACGTTGGATGTTGCACCAAGAGGATGGTCCTCTTGGCCAATCACCGATAGGATTCGTGCCCTTTGGCTAGGGGCACGCGTCGCTAGCCAATACTGAGCCGCCGCCGTTGCGTCGACCGTTTTAGGCCGTGCATAGCCGCACATTCCGATGGTGTGTGTACGAAAGTGACAGTCGATTGATCGAATGCTTCAAGCGTTTGCTCAGTGCTGGTATCTCCCTTCCAGACGCTGTGTAAGCTCAGAGGCGAATAAACGATTTTTACGAACCCGTGAAAGTAATTACGCTTGACACTGTAATCTCAGCTTTGGCCCGTTGTACTATCGAATGAACGTTCGTCCACTTCTGAACAATCGTTTAAATGTGCCGGATGGGACGTTATTACATGCTTTTTGCAAATATCGTTTTTACGCCGATTGCTGGCACTGCTCCGCTGATGTGCTGCACCGCCGTCGGCATGCCGCGTGCCCAGGGATAGTGGCAAGTGCATGTGTAACCTGTAGAAGCAGCAGCAAATCTCCGCTTATTAAAGCATTAATCCCTGTTGTCACTGACAACTTGTCAGCGACCTGTCACGCAGCGCTCGACTGTCGTTGAAGTATCCTCGTCAGTGCGGTGTTGTGCGTAAGGTACATGGCGTTTCGTGTGGAGAAAAATACACTGCAACTTGCAGTCTGCAGGTACTAACAGTTGCATTTGGTGGTCTGGCCTAGGTTCGGTGTGGCGATAGATTTTCTACACTAACCGCCTTCAGGCCGATGCTGCGGTCATGCATGGCTGTACCGTATGTACACATAGTTTTCCGGCACATTCTGGTCAACTTTACTGCTCTAATTGGTCGATGTGCTGTCTCCAGATCCAAAGCTGTTGCTACCACTACTAGACGAGCTAGCGTCAGCAAAGCCGCTAATGGTGTTCGAAGGAGGATTCTGAATATCCACAATTATCTACATGCACATGCTCACGCACCGTGAAGTGTGCACGGCAGTTTAGTCGAAGCAGGATGCGGTATTTCTCACCAAGAAGTTCTTTTCGTTTACCGTATATTCCGTTAAAGTCGCCGATTGAAGACTTTTGGCGCTCGCTTTCTGCGGAATCAATGCTATGCACCGCACGTTGCACGTGCCAACGTCCACTCAGCGTCACTGTCTCGAAGACAACGTGGGGCTCCTGCCTCGTACATGAACTGACTGCGAATGTGCAACTGTGAGCCGGCTCACTGGCTGTGCGTCGTCGGACCAACAGACCCCGATCTTTGTGGACGAACGCGTGCTGGGACGTGACCCAAGAACTGATCTGCGCAAACGGATTTGGTTGGTCACCATTGTAGCCACTAGTCAGCAGTGGCCCACGGCACGTGGAGTGGCCGAATCAACGATTCAGACCCATTGCCGCACGCACCCGCTTGCCGCACCTGCACGGATACCAGCGTGGTAAAATGCAGGTGTAGGTGCAGCAACTGCATCCACTTTCGTCTGGTTGCGCTTAGGAACTTTGGGTCATAGGCCTGATTTCGCTTGCAGGCTGCAGTGTGCAGTGCGCCGCCAATCGACTTCCACTTCAAGTTATTGTCTATTTTTTTTTAATACCAATTTGATAAGAGTTCTATTACATTAGAACTTGTTGGCGTGTTCTAACCAATATGTCTGCCACAAACAAAGTGCTATATGCACAGTGTATTTTATCTACCGTCTTCCCTTTGATTTTTCCTATTGGATATACATCAGGCTGCCTATGAGAATATAGCATCATTAAAAAATAAACTTTACTTATTTGGAGACACCTTATCATGAAAATCGGAGCATTATAAGAATATTGTGTACGAAGAAAAGTGTCACAATACGACAATTTTACAATAGTTGTTTTTTTGTATAGGGCACTTCACCGGACAGATAGCCTGAAAATCCGATCCCATCTGCCAGTTGAAGATGACCGATAAGCTGGTGGAGAGGCTGAAGGAGCTATCGACGGTCTTGGAGAACCAGCATGTGATGGACAATGCGGAAGAGACGATGGGCCACCTCCAAGCGGAGATCGAGGACGCCATGACGCGATCACGTGCGAAGGCTCAGCAGTGCACGATCCTGCTCTTCCAGAGCTCAGACCCACCCAGTTTACTCCAGTTCTTGGCCACCAGTGCGGACTTTGTTGATGAAGCCCGCAAGAGAGATGTGGCGCACACAAGAGCCAACGTATTGGAACTGCTAGCGACTTTTCTGGAGAGGTATGGGGGAAATAGAGCGCTCTCCGAGCAGCATGTGGTCGCAATCTACAAAGCCTGCCAAGGGATAGCTCGTGTCGACTCATTTAACAGAGTCAAGGCTCAAGCGCTCACAGTACGGGCAATCATCTATGTTATTATTGGGGGATTTAGACGTGCAAATGGTTAAATGTTGTACAGGTGGTGATTAACGTGCTCAGATTTTGTGAGAAACAAGTCTCCAACGAAGAAATTGAGCCCGGAGAGTACGTGGATAAACTATTTTATGATATTAAGTTCTCGAAGGCGACACAGACAGCGAAGGTATACGAGTGTGTTGTTTATTGTTGGTTTTACGGTTTTTAAGTTTTTTGTTTGCTTGGATATGTGTTTTAGGGACAAATGCTAGAGGTTATTGGCTACTTGGTGCAGAAGTTTCCGGAGGATGTTAAAGGCTTGGTGCCTCTTTTGCTGTCTTGATTGAAGGTGAACTGCAGAAGCAGTTCGCAAGCAACTCACCGGAGATGCTGCTGGTGAATGGTCTCCTGTTTGCTCTCGCCCGATTGCTGGAGCGTGAACCGGAACGATATAAGCATGACGAGGGCATGCGGAAGAAGGTTTATTCGTAAGATGTGTATGGCGACATGCCAACACATTTAAGGGTGTGTGTGTGTGTGACTGATGACGATGTATTGCTTCGTGCACATGTGCTCGTTTTCGGATTAGGTACCTGCTCACTGTGTTCGCAACGACTGTCAGTGGGAACCTCACACGCTACCATGTCACGAGGTCGTCAGAAATATTACTGACAGAGCATGCAAGCACCTTTTGGCAAGAAATTGGTTCAAGTGGCTATGTGTGGTTTACATACATGAAATTTTGCTGCACAAGTGAAAACAAGACGGTAGTATTGTCTTGCAACCCCATCTGAAGCGTATAAAACATCGCCTTATGATCTGATTGCGAATTTTATGTGTTCTCCATACCAGATCAAAAAGCATGCCTTTGAGTGCTCCAATGCGATATTAAACACGTTGAGCGTGTATTTGCTGGAGGCGCAAGATGACACACGCAAGAAGTGTTTGAACAAGATTCTGAAAGAAGTGCTTCCGGTTGTAAGCGACGTTACGGCAGATCCGTCTGGGGTGAGTTTGGCAATCTTGTGCTTGGGTTGGCTCGCCCGTCCGATCAACGTTTATCTTGGGCCTAAAAGTTACGGCAAAATCGAAGAAAAACTGAAGACGTTTGGCGAGAACCTATTGGCAATGGATGCGAAATATGCCGCGTTAAGATGGAATGTATGTTCCCAGTATATACAATGCATTGGGCACTTCGTGCGAGAGGTATGTAAGAAAATCCTGATTAGTGTACTTTGGGTTACACACTGATGCTTAGCATGTGTTTGTTGGTGTAGGGTCCAGATATCCCGCTTGATGACGGCTACGTCAATTTTCTGGGAGATTTGTTGTGCCATTTGATGAATGTGTATCCTCATTGTCTTTGGAGGGCAAAAGTGAAGGTGTACAAGTCAGTGATTTTCGTCTTTGATTCGTCAACGAAGCGGGCTGTCGTGGGACCGTTGGTCGATCGCTTTATTCATCATACGCTGTTGCTGAGTATTTCGAATGTCACAAGTTCAGACCAAGCGGTAAAAAGATGCCCATTGACTTTAAATCAGCATCTTCGAACTGACACGCTTTTGTATCCGATCCTATGGCAGGTTGCTATTTATCATCCAGAAACCGGAGAACCAGAGACAAAGCTTCTATACGACTTTGAGGAGTTTTGGCTTGTACTGCTTCGTCGAACAAATTACGTTGTGGAGAGTGCCCATTCTGCGGCAAAAGGAGCTCACTTTGGCAGCGACGATATTGACATGGATGACCCAATAGACAGTGGAAGAAGTCTTCAAGCGGCTCTCTTTGATTCGGTTATCAAGCACGTGCTTGGCATCATTGATCAGCTCAACTTATCGTACAATTACGACCTACAGACGACAAATAACGGAAAGAATGCGAGCGGGTACACGGTAAGTCTTGCTGAAAGGCTTGCGTCCTATTAACGACTTCGCTAACAGTATCATGTGCCCAATGACGTGCATAGCCCGTCGTTCCACGTGACCACTCAATCTTGCTCAACCTTGCTGAATTTGTCGAGCGAGTGCTTGCGAAGCTTCAAGATCACTTCTGCTCCCATGGGTAAGTTAGATAAAGTTTTTGGATGACCTGAACGCAAAACAAATTGACGCGCGTTTTCACTTTATACCTAAACAGGTTACGCAACTAATGCAGATGGTGCTTTCCTTGGCTACAAAACTGCCTCTGGTTTCGAGTTTCTATCGCATTGGAGCAGTGCTAGCTACTGCGATTGATGATCTGGGTTTCTTTGAGGGAGAATGCCCAAACGTTGAGCGGTGTCGGCTCCGTGGCGACTTCGCATACTTTGTTACGAAAGTATGTGCGCAAGCACGGTTTTACCAAGACGAGCTTCTCGTGGCCAGTGCTCAGTTTGTTCTGTCATCACCCATCAAACAAGCACCTATCCAAACTACAAGGGGGATTTTAAAGGCAACTTTAGTCCTTGGTAGGTCTTACCTTCCTGCGGCCAACATCGCCATAAAATCTATGGAGCGATGGCAGCTACAGAGCTCGGAAGAGCTGAAACTTATCATCAGTGAAGTTGTGCCACTTCTTTCTGCGTATCTTGACCAAGAAGACATTCATGACGACAATGTGAAGGCTGCCACGACGAACTTGACGACTCCTCATCTCCTTGGTGTATCTGATTTTGCCAACTTTCAGCGCCGAATTCTGCTCCTTATTGGAAAGTGCGGTGGAAGAGTATCGCTAGCCATGAGTCAACCACCGCCAATCTCAGGTGGTAATATTGGAGATACCTCCTCTCCGTACTTTCAGCTGAAGCTAGACCTCAGTGAAATGTCTCCATCACTGCCGATGGAAACAATTTTGGCGCATCTTGGCAAATTGGCGACTGACAGCACTGTCCGGCGTGTGAAAGCAAGCGCTAGTGAAGGGTACCACGCCTTGATTTGTTATCTATGCGGAAAGACAACGACGCACCCACATGCCAGTGGCAAGAAGACTGTGTTCTATGAGTTGTGGCGGGATATTTTCAAACGCATTATGCGGTTGGCGACGGACCCTGAAAAGATTTGCCGGTCGTTGTTCGAGCCATTGTTGTTCCAGCTACTTCACTGGCTGGGAACTAGTAGTGCCACGTTTCCGTTTGAGTATGCCAGCATCCTCGAAGAGTTTACAAACTCTCTATCAGACCCTGATAATGCTGCTGTTCGCGCGCTGTCCGCGCGGTGCATTGCGGCACTGTTGACCCTGGCTCTCGAAACACAAGCATCGCACAGCAAAGCTGACGACATTTTCAGGAGAGTATTTTCACTCTGCCGACATCCTGGTGCTGTTCAACGCAGTGGTGCTGCCACTGCTATTAGTATCTTTCTTCGATCTGTGAAAGAAGAGAATGGGGCAGTACTAACTCGGTTCGCCCTGCCTTGCGTAAAAAATCTTCTCTACGCATTACGACTGTGCGATAACGACATTCGGAACGGGGTCGGCGGCGTGGATATATCTCGAGATGTGATTTCGAGAGCTGTGACGAAAATCGAAAGTGGAATCTCTCGCTTTCGCCAACTTTTCCTGAAAAAGGGTTCTAGCAAACGGCAAGGTTCTCATGTCGACGATGACGATATCCTACAACAAACCACTATATGGTTGTTTAGGCAGACTTCCAGTAGGGAAACGTTGTTTCGGCGCCTGTGCCGACGACTTTTGTATCCTTCAGCACATTGATCAGTGGGACGAGCTCCCAGTGGATAGTAGAGTATGCGGCATCACTCGAGAACGGATCAATCAACTCTGTATTGGCACCACTCAGCTCCTTGGCATGTACATTGCCTTTGGATGCCGAGAGTATGATAAATTGGATGAAGCAGATATCTGCATCGGTTGAGAGTTACTGCTGGTGCGTCAAAACCATTGGAGACAGCGCTGAAGGGATAATTAAGAGCGGCTCACTACATTTTCAAGAAAGCTCAAAGAGAAATACACAGAACATCTCTCAGAGTCAACTGAGCATGGCCCCCAGCAGGTGCTCTCTTGGGCAATTGCCAACTTCGTGAAACAGGAAGATCCGTGGGATAATGAGAATGTCTTGACAGCTTCTCCAGTGACGCGCACACAGTGGATTGAGGCGTATCTCTCGGCACTTGTATCGTTATGCAGTACTATCACGTTGTCACTTGGAAGCGACAGCTCGCTGTATTGTAGTATTGCTGATGTGCATGATCAACCGTTTCGGGCGGCATTTGCAACGAAGCTTCTAAAATGCTTGCTGCACGGACCTAGCACCTGGTCGAATGATAAAGAGCAATTTGGTGAAATTGAACGTTTTTGCTGCAACTTAGCAAAACCAAGCCCAGACTGGGCTCTTGAACTGCACCAATCAGTAGAAATACTGCTTCAGCCACTGGCGCCATGCCTCACGAACGTGGAGAATGAATCAACGTATATCAAATATTCAAGAACCATCAAGACTCTGTCGACCTTCGGGATCACGGTATGATCTATTCTACTCAATTGATTGAACTTGCATATGCTGGACATGAACTAACCTTGGATTGTTACCACATTGTAGATTTTGGGCGCAGGTATTATAAGTTCTTCTGAGGCAAGCAAATACGCGGAAGTGTTCGCATTAGCATCACGCAAGGCGATGGAATATGGGCGCGGTTTACCTGATAACTATGGTATCGCTGTTGTCGCGCTTCAAGCTGCAGCAGCGTGTGGCTGGGGAATTACCGATATATTTGTCGGTAATTTACGGCAGGTCTATGGGCCAGTGTATACTGATGTCATTCACTTCATTCCGACACTTGCGGTGTGGAAGGAGTGTGCCAAACAGATGACTTTGTTGTCGCTGACGAATGGTAACATGGTCAGCATCCTTGCTGATGTTCTCCGCCAAGTTGCGGAGTTCAAGGTCTATAAGGCTGGCTCTACTGGATGGAACGCTTTTGTTGAGACCTTGGTGGCAAACATTAAGCAATTCGTTAGGAGTATTGAATCTGTCGGAGAAGACACGCAGCGAACGCTTTTATTGCTGCAAGTTCTTCGACTATTTCTCGAACTATGCCAACACTGCTCTGAGAATCTGGTGGAGGCTCTGAGCATTGGGCCAATTCCTGACATTCGAAATGCTATCGTTAAGTTGCTTAAGCGGCGTTGCAGTTACTTGGTGAAGGCTGACATTTTGCGTATGCTATCATTGCTGGGGCCTACCTCTCGTCTGGTTTCAGATGGGGACCGAGCTTCAAAAATCGCCTTGGGCGGTATAGTGGCATTTTTTATGATGAGTTCCCAATCGTGTCGACTGATGTATCCCGCGGGTCGAAAGATTTTGATGTCTTTCATATGCTGTTCTCAGAGCTTCTGACGCTTATCGAATGGAGCAAGTCAATCTCCTACCTTCGAATCATATACCCGAGCTTAAAAGAAGGACAAAATCATCTGTTCGCCACAGAAATTAAGCAAATGCTTGCAAGGCTATCGAGTTCGCTCGGTTCAAAGCCAGATGGAACGGTATCCGAAGACGTGGCTCTTTCCAGTTTAGAAGAGCTTTTCGAATTGCTGTTGGATTCTACGCTGGACGTTGCCATTCGAAAGACACTTCTGGAGGATGTATTTACGCCTGCTATTGAATTCCAGACAGGCGAAACGTTGCAGCAGTTCTATCTGATGGAGAGTCCTTCAAAGAAGACGACGGTCATTGGAGTGCTCGCAACGTGGATTTCGACTTCGTCCGAAGCGACTTCTGAAGGAAATCGCTTTGCGGTATCCGTAGCGTTTTCGTTGGTTGAAATATTGTATCGCCTGGTAGACCCGGAATTCATTCGAAGTGAAATCAATGCTGTTTTTTAGGACACAAGAATGGCAAGGGCCGAGAATTTACAATGCTCGTCTGCAAGTGCGCGAGCAAGGTGATAACGAAGATATATGGAGAAGTGGATGAGCTAACTCGCGTAACATGCTGTGCGGCCTATAGTTGTCTACTCACAGCTGTCTCGCACGCAGAAGCAGGAGAAGTTTTTCGACCAGATCCTTTTTCAATCGGCGCTTTGGATAAATATTATCGATGCTTCACGGGAATATGCGATGCGTGCCGAGACAAAACAGTTTGTTAGTATACCCCTGTCAAGTTTCTCTGCGTCATCTCTACAAAGTCGCCTTGACACAGAAGCTGCTGTGTCGAAATCCAAAAATGCTTCAGTGCTACAGTTTTCGCGGCCAGCAGTCTTAGTATGGATGCTGAGGTGAGCAGATTTTCTGTAATGAGTGCGCCTACCAGGATTGATGAATTGTGCGCTACCTATGACAACGTTACGATTGAATTGGATGAAATCAATCAACATCCTTGTATGGTTCCGTTGCTGCGCGTACTGATGCAGATAAAAGCTGATTTTGGATCTAACTGGAACGAGGCAGTGATGCCAGGGTGGATGAAGAAAGTATTTGATGTGATAGTGGATTCGTCAACGGAACTTAATGTACGACTATTCTTGACGAAAGTAGTGATGAATATTCCAGACATGTTCATGGGATACGCGTCGTCATTCCTTCCCATTGTGATGGAAGTTCTACTCGAGACGACAAATTTGCATAGCCACCCCGAATTCCACTATCTTTTGCGGGACTGCTGCAACCTTGTTCTGAATAAATGGAGCAATGTTCCTATGGCATCATTGTCGAGTGTGTCAAGTCGATTTATCAATAAGATGATCGCGCTTTGCCCCTACCGCAGCAATTGGATCCGAGATGACAATGTATCATCCGTGACCCGTTTGATTGAGCTCTGGAAAGACGCTGTAAGCGTCGACGCGAGACTTCTTGCGGGTTATTTGCACGCTGAAGATGAGGATGTGAAAATGCAGTCCGCAAAGCAGTTTACAGCGCTCCAAATAATTAGTGCTATGTTAGCCGAAGGGTTGATCTCCGATTTGCAATCCGACGATGGAGAACAAACGGTCCAAGATGGGATACTGCTGATGATGCAAAACAAAAGGCAGAGTTGTATCTTGTAGCAGCCGAGGTCGGGGGCTGTATCTGAAGTCTATGGAGCACGAAGCGTTTAAGCACAAGTTAACCGAGTTGACAATCAGCGCCTACAACGATGAAGATTTCGGGCGGTTTTGGCGCTGCTACGGAATTCCTCGATGCACCAGCCTGAAATAATCGATGCTATGATGCTGCATCGGCTTTCCTTTGTGCTACCGAAAGTTGTTTCAGTAGACGCATGGTCTGTCTTGGCGGTAGAAGTGCTCAGTAACGCAGCAACGAACGGGAGGTTGTTGACGAGGTGTTCACGCATGTGCAGGCTGTATTAGGACGCTTTATTGCGCATCGGCACGCCGGCGTGCAATACAGCACTCTCCAAGCTGTTTCAAAACTTGTGGATCATTTAACCCAGTCCGATTTGGAAGGTTGATTAACAAAGTGTCGGATGGTGGTCTCGGACTGTTCGAATACTACGAATCCCACGAGCTTTCGGCGTGTCGGAAACTGCTATTTGCTATCAGCACAAAGTTTCATGGGAGAGATATGGCCCCGTCGACGAAAAACGAATAATACGTTCTTTGCTGCACGGAGTGAGTGACCCAGATGACAAACTTCGACAGGAAGCGCTTATGTACTGGAATGCGTCTGGCATTGCGCCAGATACTTGTACTGGTCGCCTTCTTTCAATCTTCGGTGATCTATACTTTCCCGAATTGGCTGACAAGTGGGTGCTTTATGCTTCAAATTTGCTGATGGGAATGGCGAAGAAGGGCGCGCAGTTCGATCAACCGTTGTTCCGAGAGCGCTAGGAAGCGGGGAGTATAGAGAAGTTAACATTGATGCGAGTTGGGAAGCGAAGGGGCAATCTATGGTCCCACTGTTTTCTGTGGAAGTTGACACATTTCGTTCTCAAAGAGATCAATCACAGCAGTCTAGCTTATTAACATCCGCCCAGCCTAATGGGTTACCCGGCAGCATACAGTCTCAGTTGTTCACGTCCAGATCAGGTGTGTACGATTTTTCCTTTGTTGTTGCGCTGTTTAACTTGTCTAACAATTGGTTTTGCTGGTTGTACACACAGCTTCACAAACCCAGGTTGCGTTAGGGCCCCAAATTTCTAGCACATCGCAACATCGTGCTGGAAACAGACGCTTTGTCAAACAAAATACTCCTGATAGCTCTATGAACACCAAGACAGCGACCCAAAGACATTTCCAGAACCACCATGCTTTCCTGAAGAAGCAAGAAGAAGCTCGCATGAACCGAGAAAGAAACGAGCGGCATAGAAAAGTGTTGATGAAACGAAAGTATCGTGAGGGAGACTTTCCCGATATTGAAATCTCACAACGAGATATTGTGGAGCCTATCATGGCGCTTTGTGACACACATGCCCCGATGTCTGGTCTTGTGTTCTCAGCTTTGTTCGCCTCGATCACGACATGCCCAACATTTGAGCAGTCAGATTGCTCGGCCGAGTTAGCAAAGAAGATCGAGCGATCGTTGCAGCTCTCAAGGCATCGTCCATCTACGTTGGTTGCATTGAATCAGCATATTTGGCGGGTCTCATCAAGAACGCCAAACTCTGTGAATCATTGCCGATCTCACCAACCGCTTTGGGAGAAGCTGGTCTTTCCAGTGGGCAGTATCACCTCAGTGAGTTGGTCCTCAACGAACAGTTGATTTATAATTCCGAGCATACTCGTGGTGGCCCGAGTCTGGCATCCGAGGATGGATGGGATCTGCTACAGAAACTGTTAAGCACAATTAGGAAGCAGAATTTTCTGGCCGCGTTGTCAATGGCGCGCAGTACGACGGAAGAATCGAAGGTTGCACTCCAAGCACAGCTGTCTGGGGACCTCCCTCTTGCGATCGCATCATATAAGAAGACTGAAAGCATCCTAAAAGCACAGCTGGAAAACCTCAATGGTAGCGATATTCTCGCCACGCATGCAACCAGATGCTGTTGGGAGCGTCTTGGTTGCTTGGAGACACTAAATAATTGGGATACTTTGCATCAAGAACTCACCGACACAGTTGGGAAGGACAAATATCACCTTTGGTCGCAGCTGGCCCCATATCTCGAACAAGGTGTCGGCCACTACCTTCGTTCGTGCTTGGGAATTATAGCGACAGGTCGAGCGAGCGAGTCCAATTCACTGGCAAGCCTCCAAGTCTTCATAGATACTGCTGCAAGAGATACTGTGAAGCGGCAGCTCGTGCAGTCACGATTTCCTGTCGAAATTTGTTTGATGTATCTCCATGGGCGATACCAATCAAGCACGAGTATGCGTTGAAAACTTCTACGCTAACTTTCTGAAAGGATGGAGACGAACCAATGCAATTGAAACATCGTCACGCTTGGAATTGATGCAGTCACTGTCTTCGATGGTACAGGTCGATGAAATGTTGAAATTATTAAGAAGAAATGATCGCCATGAACCACGACAGAGCGAGCAGGGAAATCCTGATACCATTGCGTTCATGGATAAGTGGGGAGGTCTACACCATCAGCGGGTGAAGGTGGTATGACTGTTTGGTCTCAATTCTATATGGTTCAAAGCTGTGTTGCTACTTGCCTTCTGGGCCATAGACACGATCAAGGGACGGTGCTCGATGACGGACGCTTGACTATCCTTGAACGAATGAGCCATGTCATGCTGGAATATGCCGCTGCTGCAATCTCCTGCAATATTCTGGCATTGGGTTCCAAGATGCTCAAATCATATCGCGAGCTGTGTAACATAAACAACCTGCCGAAAGTGAGTACTCATATGGTCGAGGTGTTTGTTTCACACGTGCTCAAACTGGTGGATCGTCAAACTCACCAATCCGGCAATAATGGTCTAAGTTCAAGCTCAATCAAGTTGACCACCAAATACTATGAGACAGCAACAAGAATGTTTGATAACGTGGAGATCATGAATATGTTGGATACAGCTGATTCAAGCGATTGTGTAAAGATGGGCTACCTAGAGGCGAAGACATTCGCCAGTGCCGCAGAATTTTATGCTCTGAACGGCTTGAACGACAGCCTGAAGGAAGAATACTTTCAACGTGCGATCGACATGTTTCAGTTATCTTGTAAGCGGATTGACTTGTCGACTGGAATCTCGAGTCAAAACGATGGTGGGTGCTCATCACTGCATTTTGCGCTGTCGTCTCACATTTATTGAGTTCTTGGTCGACCTGCTTTTCAAGCGTGAATATGATAACCTGGCTAGAAGTAGTAACCGGAAAACGTTGACAAAGCTTTTAGTCGACAATGTTCTGGGAGGAATGGCCGATGGAGATCGTGAATGTGCGAACTATTTTCCTCAGCTGTGCGATATGATCGCCCCATACCCGGACATTGTGGACCATTTCGAGCAGCAAATATTGACAACCGTGCCACTGTGGACCTGTCTACCCTGGTCGGCTCAACTGATGGCATTGTTGAATGGGCCGATCGGTAAAACGATTGTCGCAATCCTTGAAACGGTCTGTATTATCTACCACCGTGTGATGCGCAGAAATCGTCATCTCTAATCTTAACAATTGTCTTGCGTTTTGATACAGATGGCTGAAAACTATCCCGTAGCTCTTTCTATGATTTCAAAGTGACCTGTGGGTCGTCGCTGGGCATATTCAAAGTTGACTTACACCGTCTGGAGGTGTTGCTGGCAAATCCCACAATGGAGAAGTTTGTGACTGCTTTGCGATTGTACGTAGTGTTTAGCCTTATATTCTCGGGCTGAAGGCGAGCTTACGAATCATTGCTATGTTGATGTAGAATTCACCATCCTGAAATTCGTTTGAAAGAGGGGTTGAGAGAAACTGCAAGGCTATTAGAAACTAATCGAACAGTAGATGCACGTCAGAAGATCAAGGTTCTATGGGAAGACTGTTTCTCTCCTGGTCATCCATTCTTGGGAGGTCAGATTGGTCGATACAACCGCGATTGAGTAGGAAAGCGAAGCGAGATGTTGAGCGCATAATGGGCAAGGATGGCACGAAGATGACTGTGAAGACTGTTAATTCTGCTCGCGAGTGGGTTATGAACCACTTCAGCGTCACCCCGGGAAAATACGGTATTACCAAGGATATGAAGGTTCATCTCGGAGACTTTGCCGAATGGCTCGAAGAATTTGATCATTCGAGTTGCATATTGGAACTTCCAGGGCAGTACACGTCATGTAAGTTTGCTTCTCACGTATGCTCGTCATACATGTTCCTCACGGTTGTGCATTTTCACAGATTGGGGTAAGCCAGACCCGTCTACACATATTAGGATCTTGAGCTTCGATTCTATGCTTGGTGTGCTAGCTTCAAAGCAACTACCGAAAAGACTGACAGTTCACGGCAGTGATGAACAGGAGTACACGTTCCTCGTAAAGGGTGGGGAAGACCTGCGCCTTGATCAGCGAATCGAACAACTCTTTGGCGTAATGAATCAGATCCTCCAAGTAGACTCACGTTGTCGTGACCTAGGACTGTCCATCAGAACGTACAATGTGATCCCAATGACGCAGGAGATTGGGATACTGGAGTGGATCCACGGTACTTCCACACTCAAAGGAGTGATTGAGTCTCAGCTACAAGTTGATGAACGCTGTACAGATCTCAAGAGTAACAAGATGCAGAAACTAGAGCTGTTCAATACAACAATAGCGAAGGCATATGAGTCGTTCCTGTTGAAGCAACGAGGTTCGAGTTTCAGTGCCAAGGTCATTGCACCTCGTTCAATCGACGTGGTGGAACAGTATGCCAAGGTCCAGGCGATGATTCCAGCGGATTTACTTCGAAGGCAATTGCTAGGAATGGGTCTGCATTTTGACGCGTTCTTGTCGATTCGAGATCATTTCTTGAAGTCGTTGGCAGCATTCAGTGCTTGCTCGTATGTGCTGGGGATTGGAGATCGTCACCTGGATAACTTTCTCCTGGATCTCAGCAATGGCCGTATCATTGGAATTGACTTTGGTGTAAGCTTTGGAGCCGGTGCGAGTGTTTTAGCTGTTCCTGAACTGATCCCTTCCGCTTCACAAGACAAATGGACTTCTGTTCTCCAGCCCTATGATGGCTCGAATCTCATGGCCCAGGATATGCAGTCGGTATTTGAGGCGCTACGTGCCAAGCGCCAAGTGATTGAAAGTGTGATGAATGTGTTCCTGCATGAACCACTTCTGGACTGGCAACAGTCATTACGACTCATCAAAAGGACTTTTTGATGAAGGAACAGCCACTTTGCAGGATAGCGATGTGGATATGGAAGACGTGGAGAATCCCCACCTCCATCTCGGAAGAAATCGATCGCGTCTGCATCAGATGCAACCACCGCGTGGCTACCCGATGTTAAAATTACAATTGCTCGGAGGAAATTGGAGGGTATATCACCTGGTTTGCTCTTGAAAGAAGAATTGGGGCAAAATCCTCATCTGAAGCAGCACATTAGAAAATTTCACTCTCTAATCGACTCGGTGTGCAGTAACGATGACAGCCTTCAAGGTATGACTGCCATGAGCTCTTTGATGCAGGCACAAGAGCTCTTGACCATGGCGACATCGCCTGATTTACTTGGCCGAACGTTCCAAGGATGGATGCCGTGGCTGTGATGACGGCACTGAAGATTGCTTCATAACGACGGGATCAAGTGGAAAGAATCCTGGTACTAAGAACAACAGTGTTGAGACTAAAACCTGGCTATCTATTCCTATTTCCTACAAAAACTCCAAACGTAAGCTATCTGGACGTCATAGGTGATACTTAAGTAATCACAAAAGGTGTTCAAGCTCAACAGGCTCAAACGCTCCCTTGGTCTTTTCCACAAACACCACCCCTTGCTCTACGATGATCTGATGCTTCCCGAACGAATATACCTGTTGACCATCGTGGAAGCCCTTTGGCTTAAATGTCAGGTTGTTACTGATCGCCAGGTTCTCAATAACATCTTTCAAACTAACACTGCACGCTGCGCGCGAAGTTGGCGCCTGGCGAGTAGCTGACTCTTTAATCTCGTCTCGTGCCATGACCAGCGCATCCTGGTAGTTCGTAGCTGCATTTCTATTTAGCTCAGGAACCAGTAACCTGCTTTCAGCCGGCATATCAACTGATTCAACAGCCACCTGGAGGAGCACCAGCGCCCCATGAAAGTGGACAATTAGCCTTTTGTTTGTCGCCAAGCCGTTCTTATCAAAAGGAGTTTCCATCCGGAATACCATTTTTCCAGCTCGCTCAGATTTGGCGTACCACTCACCCACTTACGCAGTACCTTAAGCCACTTGGGGAAGAACTCGCCTTCGAAAAGAGCAACGAACTGACGTTGCGGTAGATGGTCTTTCCACGCCAACACCCACTTGAGAGCCTCCAGGGATTGATTTTGCGGGTTAATCTCCAAGTCGCGATGCAAACAGCGGATTAACTTTCGCATGATGTGACGGTGGGTGAACTTGAGTACTCGCGTTCCCCCAAAGCTCCCTCCATGGGGATAGAATGGAAAGCACTGTCAGGTCCGACGGGTTCCATTGGTTCAATGCACTTGCAAGCGCCAGTCGAACGTCAGGGTATAGAGAATTCATGACGGATCCGAAATAAGGAAGCCAAGGGATAAGCCAGCCCTGAATGGAAGTGGCATCTGCTTGGGGATTCCAGCGCTGACACTCTTTTTCAGCCGAGGGAGCACCAACTGGTGTAGGAATGCTTGCTCGAATTCCTTTGACAGGTGTGGTCTGAACTTCACGAAAGTGTCAACACAATCGGAATGGTTGGCATTAGGTTGCCATTGCACGTTCACGCACTGCACAAATGCTGGCCATAGTGTCTCCTCAATACGTAATTGTACAGATCGTCACCCATTGCCATGGTCTTTTCTCGTATAACAGGAAGTATGCTGGCAGAATCCTTGACTGGTCTGCTAGTAGGTAGCTCAGTTAAAAACGTTTGGACCAATCGAAGCTGTTCTACCACGACATTATTTGCCATTTGGTCAAGCAGATCCGACGCTGACAGCAAGTTTCTGAGCATAGGCATACAGATCGAGGGAACGAGCTGCTGTAACTTGTGCGCATCAAACTCGAGCGGGAAACGCCGTCGGATTGAACACAAATGTGATAAAATCGGCTCCACTGATTGCATTTCCAAGGCTTTCTCTCGGAGTTCATCCAGTTTTTTCACTTGTGCCACCATTTCTTGCATGTGCTGCAGTCGCACATCATCCACATCCAACTGTGCTTTGATCATTTTCGCCTCCTTCTTCATAGTGGCAATATTTTCCGTGTTTGTCTCGATCTTTTGACTCAAGTCGTATATCTTGCCCTGTGCGAGATTCACCGTCATCCGCACATTATAAATCAGTTCGTCGCCCAATTTCGGCTTTGCAGCTTCTAGTCTCCGTGCATCTACATCATAGGCCGCCGTCACATCCGACAGCACGCGAACAGCCGGACCTCTCATATCCAACACCACATCTTTGCGCTTCTGTTTCTTCACGTCCTGCACTTCCTGCGTCAGTTCCGATGCTCGCTTATGCTTCTTCCCACCTGTAGGAGCTTTCCTTCTCCTCCATAGAGTATCGTCTTCCTGTAAAACTTGTGTCTCGTTTTCTTCCTCCACAATATCTCCCTTGAGCTCCTTCTGCAGTTTCCTGTTCTGTTTCAAGTTACTCGCCTCTACAAAATCTCCATAACCAATACCCATCTGAGCAGGTCGCTGCTTAACCTCAATTGTAGCGGAAACTCCGTCTTCTTTCTTGCCCAGACGGCCTGCAAACCCCATTTTAGCCAGCATTTTCGTACCGAAGCCCGTTGTGTGCTTTTCCCAGCCGAAAGTTTTGCTCTTGCTCTTCATATTGTCTCCAGACTTCGTCCTACTGGTGTTTCCCTAATCCAAGGCCTGATCTAGAGCCAAAGCCTAATCCAGATCCTCCCAGAGCCGTAGGAAGCTCCTGGTCGTCTTGAGCTGAAGCGTCCAGTTCTTGACGCCGTTGTCTAGCTGCTTGCATCGGATTGAAGCTGTCATTGGCATCAGTAGTGTCTGGATAATCCTCTGGTATGTGCGTCTCTTGATCAGCGATCTCCTGACGTTCTTCCTTCCGAACATACGCGCGAAGTCGGCGTTGCTGAAGCCGCCACCATTAGCAGCCGACTCCGCCATTGTTCAATGAAAATAATTTTAGTCTAAAAATGCAGATTATCCGTAATTTGCACCTAATTTGTACCTATAAAACAAGGGTGCTTTGGTACTTTTTATTTTATGTTTTCCAATGGTTTGTTTTGTGCTGTCAAACGTCATGCATTTGTATTTCTCTGTCGTCCTGCTTTGTGGTCGACTTCGAGCGTGTCGGCTGTAGCCCTTCACTGCCTGATTTTATTGAAAGCAACCAGGTTCACGGTCGCAGCTATTGCAGCACAATACCTACCAACGACGTCCACCAGCGTCTCCCCACGACGATCATCCCAACGCGAGCTTTGGCGGGGACGGCCGCCGCTTCCCGAGTTAGAAGCTCCGCTCGATCGCTGGGCAAAAGGCCCACTGCTACTCTCATTGCGATTGTACGAAGAGGGGCGGGATGAGCTAGGTGCCGGGGCTACAAGTGCCTTCATCTTGAAAAACTGCAGAGCCTGAGACAACGTTGGCAGGATAGACGACTCGATCCGACCGAAAAGCGGAAACCACCCGACTTGACCTCCAAGTGGCAACTGCGAGGTGTCTCGCGCGCGACATACGTGATCGAGAAGCAGCCGGGGAATTTGTTATACACGTGGAGCGCGTACGGGATACGCGACGGATGCTCCTTCTTCTGTTTAATCAAGTCCTCCTCGACAATTTCCTTCTGACCACTCTTGTAGTACTTGTAGCGCACCACATCGTCCACCAAGCTGTTCATGGGGTCGACGAAGCGAGCAATCAATTCGTCAATGTTTTCGTAGTTCTCTTCTTTGACAATCAGCGTCTGACCAATACGAGCCTCCGACGGCTTGTTTTTCTCTTGAATATCAAAGTGACGATATACACCCTCGAGCATCTTCCATGTCAACGTGAGATGGTCCGTGCCCAGCGTGCTCGGCCGGATGACAACTTCTCCGATGGGTTGCTCCCGCAAAAACTGCATCGCTGTCTGACAGTTGATGTTGCGGAACACAGGGTGCGCGATCTGCCGCTTTTTACGTTTCGACGGATGCGCTCCCGGAACACGCGTAGCTTGAGTGAACGTCGTCTGCTTGTCATCTTCAACAGGTGGTACATTGATTAAACGGTCCACTCGTTCCATGCTGTCAGTTTCAACCAACTTTGAATTCGTATACCGCGGGAACCGTTCGGGGTGGAAGCACATCGCCATATCAATCAACGAGCGGCGGTTGCAGCCAAGTTGCAGCTCGAATCGTCCATCGCGGTCTGGTTGGATTGTCAAGATCTTAGCATTTACCGTAATCCCCTTCGGAAAATCCGAGCGCGAATCTTGTAGATAGTCTGGCAGGCGTTCCCGGTGTAAACTGGAGCGCATGCCACTCTGCAACCGCACCCGGACGAAGTCATCACCCGACGTGTGGAGCAGCGTAGCTGGCACAATCATTCCCACACGCAATGTATCGTGTGTTTCACCATTAAGCAAGAAAAACAACTCTTCATCCTTCGGCACCTGGTATTTTGTGCGCTTGTCAAAGTAGGGGTACCGCAGTTCTCGCTTGATGTACTCAAGAGTAAGTAGCTTCGGACCCTTCTTTTGGAGCTCCAAACGACCAGCATACGCAGACAAGTCGAGTTCAGATAGCACATCTTGAATCTCGGCATCACCAAGCCGAGTGTTCGGGGAGCATTCCGGCTTCGAATTGCAGATGCAGACTGGTACATCGTGTCCTCTACGGCATATGAGTAGTGGTTCGGGTCATACATATCGATCGTTGAGTTGTTGTTGGCGTCACCACAAATCTTTACAGCCATGTAGTAGCTTTCTGGGTGAATACGTGTGTCATCCAAAGGATTTAACGGCGCCTCACGCAGTGCATCACGTTCCCGGATGCGAATAAACCCAGCGCAGTTTCGGTACACGATCTTACCCACAAATCCCTTCGATAGGAGCTCCTGACGCCGCTCGATGTAGTTTTTGGCCCGAACCTTCTCCAGCACAGACACAGCCTTCACGGGACCTAAACCACAAATGAATTGCAGTTGGTACGAAGTATGTTTGTGGTTGGCCAGTAGATTAATGTCGACGCCATACTTGTTGATCACTTGTACGAAAACACGATCGTACTCCTTCACGAGGGAGTGCTGCATCATGTGGACATTCAAGAACAGTAACTCACGGCCACGGCTTGGCTCATTCATAGCCACGTTCATCAGAAGCTGGGTTTCTGAGGTAGCGACCGAGAGCAATTGATGCACGCACGTATTCCGATTCCTCAGGGTACTCTTGATCTGCACGCTTGGAACGACTGTACATGTTCGGGACATCATCTTTCAAGAAGACAATATCCAGGAAATCATGTCCATCTCCGTTACCAAAGCGAGAAGCATCATCTCTGCCTAGCAAGCGGCGAACCTCATCAACCACACCACCCATATCCATACACTTCATACCAGCTGACACATTGATCACAACGACATGTGTCTGTGCGTGCTCTGTCAGGAACTTGAGCAACGTAGCCGAGAGCTTCTGAATACTATTCATGTCCCGCTTACAGTAGCCCTCCGTTTTGTCGATCAGTTCTCCATTCACATCGAGCGCCACGATGTGCGCAATCGAATCCATTGTGCTCTCGACCCAAATAGAAACAATAAACGGGTCCACGCCATCGGCCGGCTCATAAGGCCGAACAGATAGCCGGTCTCGCGCGTTACCACACATCTTAACCACTACATCACGCGATGCAACCGTTAAATCCCGCTTCAGTTCATTTTCAAATGACACAATCATGAACGAGTTGATGGCTTCCTGAAGAATGAGATGACGCTGGTTCTGCCACCTCGTCGGAGTCGTTTCCAGGCGCAAGGTAAATCGGTTCCAGCGGGTCCATCAGGTCCTGGGCTTTCTCGTTGATAACCGTTATCGTCATCAGTCCTTCTTTTTCAGCCCGAGCAATCTTAAGCCACATGTCACCAGCCTCAAAGATTTCAAGAACTGGCATCTTCTCGATATACTGCAGGCCGTGGGCATAGTGGAACTCGTCAATTTCCTCGCGCCCCTTAGCGGTCGCCTCCGTGTTCAGTACAGCGTTTTGGCGGTAAAGTTCACGAATGCATTTCCGAACATTGGGCTCTGCAGCCACTTTGCTGGCAGCGATGTGGCGGGCACCTTTCATCACATCATCTGGGTCTGGAAATTCCTTCGTGGTGTACTTCTGGGCTAGCACACCAGGACTCTCTTCTGGAGTAGGCACATCACGGAGCGAGTCCTCGTGCTCCACACCAGCCACAATGCCACCAAGCACAGACGAATTCATCGTAAAGGCCAGGGACACTGGACGAAGTCCCGCCTTCGTGCAAATCTGATAAAATGTACGTCGTACTGGGCGACGGTATTTGTGATTTGTGCTCTCTTTGTCCTGTCCGCTAGATTCTTGCGCGTCAAGAGCAAAGAATTCCGATAAATCCTTGTACGTCTTTTCGTTTGGGGTGTTGAACAACTGATCGTAGCATTTGCGAACGAAAGCCGATTCTTTGGCATCTGAGGAGTCTACCACACGTTGAATACCGCTCTGGAATGACCTCCGCTTGCGTTCCAACTTATCCCATTTGATATCCAGATCCATAATCTCGTACAGATCTTCTGTGTGCAAGCCCGCAACTTTCCAGTACTCTTTACAGTAGCGCTGCACAAATGCTGGCTCTAGTTTCTCATCATGATAAAAGCGCAGGACGGTATCGATCGCAGACACGATTTCACCACGTGATGCAGCAGAGCTGCGCTCGCCCCTCCGCTCCAGGTTCTTGATGATAAAGTCACTAATCCATTCGGACTCTTCGGCACGATCTTCTGCATCCGGGAACTCGCGCTTTTGTAGATGTATTGGTATCGCTCCGGCAAATCGTTATCGCGCACAGCGATGACGTCTGATGTCATCATGTGTTCCTTGAGGACGCTTGGCTCAAACTTCTCCAATAAGATCGCCTTCTTCGATTTCGGCGCAGATTCCTGTGGGAGTTTACCGCTTGTAGCCTCAAAAAGCCATCCATATCGCCAAATAATTCTTCGGCTTCTCCCATCTGATACACTGACGGTCCCTGCATGGACGCCGGGATTGGCTCCTGCTTCCTGCGGCGACGCGGGCCCTCTCGCCCTTCCTCGTCGTCATCAACGATGAACTCGTCAATATCATCGCTTTCGTACTCATCATTACCGAGATAGTTGTTCGCTCGTGCAGGCGCTGAGTCTTCCTCTTCCTCGTCCGAGTCGCCGAACATGCGGTAACTGAGTTCACGTGACATGAGTCCAGAGTCGTCCTCGTTCTTAACCTTTCGCGATCGTCCTACATCCTCATCGCTGTCGTTGTGGGTCGGTCCTGTATCCATGCCCATGTTCTCCCGCACCAACATCAAGTCTTCATCGTCGATCTCCTCCACTTTTGTTTCAGACGCTTCAGTTTTTTTCTTTCTTGCGTCGACGTCGACGATGGCGGGCTAATAATTGGTATCATACAAGCAATTGCTCCGTCCGTGAGACTTCCATTCCTAACTGAACGAGCAGCTACAACCTCGTCTTACCCGTCTCTTCCCTGTCAGAACCCTCTTCGTCTGCATCGTCCACCACAAAGCCGTCGTTCTCGTACTCATTGCGTTCCTCTCCATCGTCCTCGTCGTCATCGTCATCGTCTGAATCGGCTCCACCCTCTCCGTCGTCACTCTCTGAGGCCATATCCTCAATGAACGCCGACTTGGGCTTCTACAGACTCACAAGAACAGTCAGTAATCTTGAATTCAGTATACCCAACTGTCGTCTCTCCGCACCTTTTCGTCGTCGCTCGAGTCGGCACGGGACTTCTTGGCCTTCTTGCCCTTGGAGGACGAGCTAATCTTGCGCTTCTTGCTGCCATTCTCCTGCTTCACGTCCGAGTCCGAGTCGGACACGGTGGGGACCCGTCCCGAACATTTCCTCTTTAGTACAGACAAGAGCACGACGTCAGCTAAGGGAAGAACGAGGCTGTTAGAAGGAGAGGCACTTACCGTCGTCTGACATGGCGATAATTAACTTCTTCTTGCTGTCGGGTCTACTGCTACCTGTCTGCTTCTTGGCCTCTCTGCCCTGCGTCGCGATCCTTCGTGCCTTTGGCTGCCTGCCACTCGCCTTCCGCGTGCGTCGGTTTTCGAGGGGAATCAAACAAGGAATTTGTATCGAGATACAAACGTCGATATCTAAAATACGATTTTGTCGAAAATGACCAAGTAATAAATAATTTTGAAATTTACCAAACTCGGGATAAATTTCGGTCTTGATGCAATGATGACATGTAATGGCGCCTGTGTGTCTGTGGCAGGAGCGCGATGAAGACGTGGCGGTGGATGTGAATGGGATAAGAACTCTTGCACTAAACATGCATGCCTCGACAATGAGGCGTTATTCCTACTGAACGACCGCTAAAAAAAATGGAAAATCATTGGAAGATTCGCTCGGATCCTGAACGAATAGAAATATATGATGCGGGCGATGTGGTGCTGCCTTGTGGCTCTGCTGGGCGTGTGCCTGGCCTGCAGCCTCATTGTCATCACGGGCCAGAGCA
Organism: Phytophthora kernoviae; assembly: GCA_008080845.1. Classification (NCBI taxonomy): domain Eukaryota; phylum Oomycota; class Peronosporomycetes; order Peronosporales; family Peronosporaceae; genus Phytophthora; species Phytophthora kernoviae. The sequence continues at coordinate 155,643 of VKKV01000102.1, read as the reverse complement.
CGTCGACCAAGCTCATGTGGGGCACCAGTCCGTTAACACCAGCCTCACTACAGTCGCCTGTTGACACGTGGGTGGACGTTCCCGACACAAACGTCACCGTAGAACTCCTGAACGAGGTGGTGGTACTGATCTCCTACGACGTCTCTGTCTCCCACGCCACAGCAATAGAACCGGAAGATTTCCAAGTGAAAGAGCTTAGCGAACTGTCCTTCCGAGTGGCTGTTGATGGCTCTCCGTATCGCCAGTCTGCCACAACATTGGATGATAGAGAGCCCGTGGTGGCAGTAGCCAGTGGTTATTTAGTGCTGGAAATCCCAAGGGGGCGTCATGACGTGGTGTTGCAGTGGCGGAAGCGAGGTACCCACGTGGTGACGTGGGCTGTGACCAGCAACATCTTGGACGGGTTTGCTGGTGGGAGGAACTTGGTGGTGTCGGCTCAGCACCGCTTCATTTGGTACACACAGCCGATCGTTAGCGCTGCTCTCTTGTCGGTGAATACATGGGAAACAGTACCAGATATGGCAATTCAATTTCGATTGTCAGAGGCGGCGACGATACGTTTCTTTTACCAGTTGCCTGTACGGCCAGAACTGATCAAATATTCACGTGGTACGCCTCCGCTTGCTTGCCTGTGTGGATACAATTTTTGACAACAGTTATTGAATTTCGCTACGTTGCTGTGTTGTGATGGTTGGAACAGATTCAGCGGCATACGATGAAATTGAGACGGTGCTGGAGATAAACGGACTCCGATATCGAGAGACCGGATCTTACGGAATCGTGGAGGGATCCAAAAAGTCAACGGTGCAACTTCAAGGCAGCGTGATGATGAAGTTGATTCCAGGTGAATACAGTGCTGTTCTTTGCTGGAAGTCTCTTCTGGCTCCAGTCGTCCCTGGTATTCGTCCCCCAACGCACTGGATGGCTTTGCCATGGGGCGAATATTGGCGGCAGTAGGCGAATGGAGCATGGATTCTGTGTCTGTTTATCATTTGAATCAACTCAAGCCGACATCAGTCGGAGAGTGGTCGGACGTGGGCGACTCTGTGCTTCAATTCACGCTGCCAAAAGCAACACAGGTCTCCCTTAGCTACAATCTGCCGCTTTCTCAGAGTGACAACCCTCAATTCAGCAGCTGGACGAAAGATTCATGGAGTCGTGTGCAAACCAGGTTGGTCATTGATGGGATCACGTACCGACATGATACATCGCTTGTAGATGGAAGCGTCCGTGGGATAAAAATGCGCGGGCCAGCATGGTAATGCCGCTGCCAGGTGGAAGTCACACCGCCAGACTACAGTGGAAGAATGTGGATGGGAGTCAGTGGAAAGCAGTTTCCTTTATCACGGATCAAGCCTCTTCCTATGCATCCATATTTATTAGTGTTAACCCGTGGAGTAATAACCCGAAGATCATCGCACCTACTCTCGTTTCGGGCTCCGAAGACAATACCGTGGAAATCTTAGGCGTTTCCATTAGTGATACGGATGGTGAGATGGCACTGGATTACGAAGTCACGGTCAGTATGTCCGTAAAAATGGCGTACTTTCGCTTAATCCGACTTCTGGAATTACGTTTGGCTCCGGTAACGGGGATCAAAATGACTACATATTGTTCAGTGGTACTCTAAGTAGCGTAAACACCTTTTTAGCCCAGGTGTGGTACCGGAGCTTCTTGAATTGGTACGGCGACGATGAGCTTCGTGTGAAGGTTGTCGACCAAGGCGTCACCGGGTTCACAGCTGCAGCAACAGACGAAGTATCTATCGTAATACGTATAGCTTCTGTTAATGATCCGCCACAAGTGATTGTGCCGAGTACCCAATACTTGATTGAAGACCAGCAGGTTAGTATATTTGGTGTGCGAGTCTATGACGTCGACCCTGGATTTCCTCATAGCAACGCCACATTTGAGATGGAGCTATATGTATTGAGCGGAGTGATCACCCTTGGTTCGAAGGATGGAGTCACCATAATCGAGGGCGATGGGGTATCAGATCAGTTCGTGCGCTTTCGTGGTGACTTGCGCGCAGTCAACACTGCTCTGTTTGAAATCATATACCGTCCGGACAAAGATTTCAATTCACAGCAGCATGTTGAGCAGCTGGGGATTCGCGTTCGTGATTTCAACTATCTGGATGATACCATCACGGAGGCATTTAAAACCATTTCACTCGAGGTCCAAAGCGTCGATGATCCCATTTTGATTGTACCCTTGGAATTGTCAACGATAACGCTTCGCGGATATGCTATCAAGCTGTTAGGGGGAACCACGACGGGCAACGAACTAGTTTATGCGCGCTTGACGACAATGACGCCATTTGGAAAAGTGCAGCTCAGTTCACCGAGCAGTGAATATCCAAGTACCGTTTCAAAACTTCCGATGGGCGATGAACCCTCAACCTGGATTGAACTCAGCGGTCCCATAGATAAAGTGAGCGCCATTTTGAGGTCTATCGTATTTGTCCGAGCGCCTACTTTCTACGGGCATGAGGTTGTGTTCATCCGGTTAAGCCTGTTGTCAGATTTTTCGGTCGTGGAAGATATGTCTCTTCACCTGAGCTTACATGGAAGCAACTCAAGCAGTCTCTGGTCGATCTCTAAGGCGTCCCCACCACGAGGAAGCAGTGAAGGAGGAACAAGGGTATCTGTGAGTGGAAAGGGGTTTCTTAGATGGCCGGATGAAAACCTTTGGTGTCGATTCGGCCGGAGCACGCTCGTGTCAGCTACGATAAGGTCTGATACGCTCCTGGAATGCGTATCACCCCAGCAAGCACTGATATTTTCAGCCAAATGTTCATCATGGTGACGAACGGTGGCAACTTCTTTTCAAATCCTATTCCGTATTTGTATGAACAAACCTTAGAACTTGACGGTGTTTCTCCTGCTAGAGTCCCACGTAATGGCGGGACTCATGTTCGTATTCAGGGAAAAAGATTTCCTAACGATGCCGCACTTCACTGTGCCTTTGGAAATATCATATCCCCGGCACGATACCTATCGTCGACTGCTGTCTCGTGCCAAACTCCCGCAGTGACCAGTGATATCTCACAAGTGCTGTTGAGGGTAACCACGAACCAGCAAGATTTCTCGCAGCCTTTAACTTTCACATATCGTGGTAAGTCCATCCATTATGCTGAGGTGCAGAGATAGTTAAAAACACTAATTTCGTTTGGTGCACCTAGATCTTCCTGAAGTGAATGGCATAAAACCGTCATATGGAGTTGCGACTGGAGGTGGCACGATTACAATAACAGGGACCAACTTTTTTCCAGACGCGCTTGCCAACTGCGTCTTCAATGGGAGCATTGTTATTGCGGCATCGTTTACGTCATCCAGCACGATTTTGTGCATTTCGCCTACAATGCACCTTGGCGATGCAATCGACAGATCCGAGGTTAGCGTTTCTGTGATATTGGCAGGTACTCGCTACGCATTGCCTCAAAATCTCACCATCTACGGTAAGTTTGTATATTTTGCGTACGTATAGTATTTTTGTGTATTGACTAGCCTGGTTCGTTGTCAATTCAGCCCCACCCACCGTGACAAAGTCAGTTCCAGCGTTCATCACGGGCACTGGGGATATTTTGATGGTAAGCGGCTCTTATTTTCAAAACGTAAGTTCGCTGTCGTGTCATTTCCGTAGCGGTATGGTGGTTTCTGTTAGTGTGGCGACTTTTATAAACTCGTCTTCAGTATTGTGTCCGGCTCCTGTTTTAAAAAGTCCTGGACCTTGGGTTGGATTAGAGGTATCACTCGATATGAAGACAGACTGGCAGGGCGCTTTGGTGGCTAAACTACCCTATCTGATTCGCTATTCTCCACTTCCGTCAGTCATCTCAGTGGATCCACGTGAGCTGCTACGTATCGGCAGTGCACAGGTTACGATTGCAGGCAGTGGGATGATGAACTTCCATCGCCTAAGGTGCAATTTTGTTGGTGCTGGGTGGAGCTGGGTCAGTGTGACGTCAACAACAGTAGCAACATGCACCACTCCGTTTCTACTGGCGAACGATTCCTTTTCACACCACGTGCTGCAAGTGGAAAGTATGCTTTCGCAAGCCATCGTCCTAGCTGTTTTTGATTACGTGGTAATGGAGCCGATTGAAGTGAAATTTGTGACACCCGCAGTAGGGCTTGTGTCTGGGGTACGGAAATTACGATTCTGACTGATAGCACAAATCTGCTGGGTGTATCAAAGTATTCCATGTTGCGGTGCAAAGTTGGTCAAAGTTTTGAGCGCGCAACAGTACTAAATAATTCCGCGATTTCATGTCAAAGTCCGGCGGTAATTCAAGCGCAGACGGTGCCGTTGGAAATTTGGACGAACAGAGCTCTCCTGCATTCGAGTCGTGTAAATTCGTCGTTCACGTACATTGATACTATCGTGATGGAGGAGGTCGTCCCATCTCGTATAAACAGCTCGGGTGGAACCAAGGTGTATGTAACCACAACCGAGCCTGTATTTGGCGGTCTCAGCTGTGCGTTCGATTCAATTGTGACTCCAGCTGAAGTGTTTGCGGATCATACGGTTTTTGTGTATCCCCACCGCACGAACCAGCTCTCGTAGCTCTTCGTCTTGTGAATGGCAAAGGTGCTGGGGTTTCTGAAAATGCGTTAACGATCAAGTTTGACACGCTAACCTACACGGCTTCTGTTTCTCCATCGAATGGACTTATTTACCAGACAACAACAATCGGTATTACGACAGAAGGGCTATCCTCCGCTATCAAAGTGGAGTGTGCATTCCAAAAGGATGCTATATCCGCTCCGATTATCGAGATGGCCAGAGTTGTATCCAGCGTGTCGGCAGAATGCAGTATTCCATCTATCTCCTTGGCGCGTCTATCCACATTGTATCTTTCTGTCATAATCGACAGCTATACAGTGATTCGTGGGATGAAACTCAACCTTACGAGAGACCTCGTGATAAAATCAGTATTCCCCACAATTGGAGTCGTTGGAACAAGAACTGTGGTTCAGTTTGAGCTGGATGGTGGGCGTTTGGCAACAGCTGAGTATTCATGCGTGTTTGGTGGAATGACAACAGCTGCGTGGGGAACGGGAAGTGAGTCCATTTTTAAATGCCTATCACCTATGTTAGACTCCACTACAGAGTTGGCTATAGCTGTTACCGCCAACGGGGTTGACTTGTTTGTCTCCGAGAGCGTTGAGGGACGAATATTTCGCTCCATACAACAGCCCTCTGTTTACTCGTTTCAGCCTCAGGTGGGGTCAGCAAGAGGTGGAACAAAGCTTTGGCTCTCTGGTGATGGTTTTGACGAGAGAATGAGCCTAGTGTGCATCCTCAACCACGATAAATCAGTCGTAGCAGAATGGCAAAATTCCACACTAGTATTGTGCATTACCCCTTCAGATGAACACGGGCGCGAGTTTGCGAGTCTAAGTCTTTCTGATTCTGGCAGAAGCTTTCGAGTTGATCTTCAGCGACAGTTTCGCTACTCGCGTGATATCCGCATCAACGCTTTGTCTCCATTTATATTACCGATGAATTTCAATGGAGCAATCCGTGTATTCGGACAGTATTTACCGCCATCGACTTCTTGGCAATGTCAATTTGACTCCAAGATCGAAAAAGGCGTGTGGATTTCCACATCAGAGATCTTGTGCCCGACTTTCCCTCTGTGGTTACCCAATACTAAGAATGCAATGGTCGCAATCAGCCTAAACAGTCAAGACTGGAGCAATCAATTGACAATCCAACTCATTCCCAACTTCACGCTACATACAGCAGAGCCAAGGCTCTTCGCTTGCTCGAGTAGGAACGAATTACTCGTCTCTGGCACTGGGTTTTCGAATACTTCACGGCTGGCGTGCTTCTTTGATCAAACGCCAGTACCCGCGGTATTCGTAAGTGAAACCCAGGCGATCTGTCAACCACCATTTATCGCGAACTCATCGAGCCTGGCTGTGACTATGACCGGTTACAACGGATTTCTTGCGGATGGTGTCGCGATGGTATCATGTCGTCACACGCCAATAATCCAGCGCATCCAACCTAATTTCGGTAGCTCCAAAGGTGGAACGGTAGTTACCATTGTTTTGCGTGATATGATGGATTTAGGGGTCCAAAGGAAATTCGATGCTGCTACAACCAGCAGCTTTGTTCGCTGGCCTCAGCGGTGAATGCATCGACAGTTCAATGTACGACCCCACCTATGGATGCAGGCTCGACTTCATTGCATATTTCACTGGGGACAACACACGATGGTCTCTTAAACTCGACAGAGGTGGGTTTCTATCTGACACCCATTATCCAAGTGACAAACGTTCTCCCACGGCAGATGGTCCTGTCCTCAAATTTGGTGATATCTGTGTATGGGAATAGCTTTATCCGCTACGATGATTTACGATGTATCCTTCGCATTGGATCCGACGACTATTATCTGCCTGCTAATTGGCGCTCGAGGCAGCTGATTATTTGTACGGGTATGGAGGCTAGAATCGGCCGTTCGGTGAAAGTTCCTGCTCAAGCGCAAGTCATACTTTCACTGAGTGAATGTGATCAGGTGGAGACGGGGTTTAACATAACCTTACTTCGACAGCCCAAGCTACAAACCGTAGCATCACTCACTTCGAGAATGGCGTTCAGCTCCTCGCAACCATCCGTGTCGTTAGTTGGTTACGACTTTGACCCTGGGTTGGATTTATATTGCAGATTTGATTCCTTCAAGAAGTCGATAACACTGCCTGGGGTTATCATAAATTCTACGCTGCTGAACTGTACAACTCCACCATGGAGTAGTGTTGACGAGCCCACCCGTGTTAGTATCTGGTCATTAACCAGCGGAGAGGTCAGCCAAAGTAATAGCGTTCTCCTTGGCAACGTTGCTATTAGATCGTCGTGGCCGTCTCAGTCTAACGTGGAATCGGCGCAAGATGGTATTAGTCTGTCTGAAATAAGTGATACGGTAGAGACACGCCACAGTAGCCCGATGGAGTTCGAATACGACGATGTACCCACAATCGTGAATGTATCAGCACGACATACCATGGGAAATTGGCCTCAGCAAGCGGAATCATCATTGCATTTGGTGATCATGGGATCTCGTTTTGTAAAGGCAGATACTCTAATTTGTCGTGTAGGACTCGCGATTGTTACTGCCCGCATCACGGGGCTTGACACCATTGCTTGTTCAGTGTCGGATGGCTATGTGCAAGGGCAAGAATTGAACGTATCGGTTTCCAACGACGGCAAATCGTTTGCATCGCCACTACACTTAGTGGTTGGAGCACCAATCCCAGTATTGTACGTCTCTCGATTGTCACCAATGTTCGGGTCCGTTCGAGGTAACAACAGCATTTTACTGATCGGGGAAGGATTTTCCAATGATTCGCTTGATTGTGTGTTCGGATGGGAAGACCGTCAGTTTTACGTCGAAGCAAGCGTTGTAAATCGTTCTTGTGCGCGTTGTGAAATCCCAGCATGGAATTCGGGTGACTCGACAGAACTCCCAGTATCGCTTCGATCGAAATCCAACATGATGTCAAGTCACACTCTGCTGTATCACTATGTTCCTGACGCTGCCATCACTTCTGTTACACCAACTCAGGTTCTAGTAGGTTCGAGCACCCAAGTTTCGATTAAAGGTGGTCCTTTCATTTATACTGTCCAAGCAATCTGTGCTTTGCGCCAAACTCACTCTAGTGCAGGTGCACTAACATTAAGAGCCATCTGGAAATCGCCCTACGAGACTTGTTGCGTGATACCAGCCACTACACCGTTGGGAAAATACGAAATCGACATCTCGCAGAATGGAGTGGATATGGTTCAAACTAATATCTCGATCGATATAATCGATTTTCCTGTGATCACGCAGGTCAACCCAATGCATGGTTCTATGCGAGGGGATACACTTCTCACGCTCACGGGTCACTTCTTTTCGTCGGACATGTTGTGTTGTTTTGGAGGTATTTGTGTCCCTCTTGTTGATGTAAACGAATCCAGAGCAAGGTGTTTGAGTCCACCCCAACCCGTTGGTATTGTCCCGCTAGTGCTATCCTCAGATGTGATGGGAAGCATTCCCACTGACATTAAGTTTGAATATCTCAATGGAGTCAAGGTTGATACGATTCTGCCGCCGGTCTTGATGCTGGGTTCCAAGCTGCCAACATCGATCGTGGTTGTGGGAGTAGGCTTTGATTTTGTTTCAGTGGTTGGCTGTCGCTATGGGGATTTCGCAACGACAGTTCCTAGCGGATGGAACAGCACAAGAATCACGTGTCCAGTTCCTAACTTCCCCAGACAATCTCGTCGACTATGGTAGAGCTAGCAATCATGTACAAGGATGTGTCATCTGAAACCTCGCCAATGATGGCCACAAATGGATACATTGAACTACTCGAACCCTCGGTAATCTCGAAAATATCCCCAGAAATATGCAGCTTTACAGAAAGCATGACATTCGAGCTTGGAGGAGTCTTTGCATTTGCATCGGCACACGTTCAGTGTCAATTCCACTGCACCAGTGGTGCTGCTGCCAAAGTATTTAGCGGAGCGGTATTGTTTTCCACGGACAATGTTGTTGAATGCGAGTTGAAAGGTGTTTCTGACGCTGTTGACTCGTGCGAAGTTTCGCTGTGGCAAGACGGCTTTCAAATTTCGAGTAATAGTATTAAAATGTCAATACGCAGTCCTATTCAAGTCCAACGAATTACTCCTTCTTCCAGTACAGCCACAGGCAACACGCTTGTAACAATTGAAGGGTCCGGATTCCCCAACAACATTCAGGCAAAATGCCATTTTGGACCCAGAAACGTTGTAAGAGCAGCAGTGATTTCATCCATGGAGATGGCTTGTTTCACCCCAGTTATTTGGACGTTAAACAGCACCTACACCGTGCATGTATGGGTTTCATTTGGTCGTGTGAAATCCGTACCATTGCGTTTCATGTTTTTCGCACCTGTTTTCATCACGCGTATTGATCCTATCCGAGGTCCGACAGATGGGGGGACGAGGGTAGCCGTCGAAGGAGCTAATATTCGGCCAGATATTGATATCAAGTGTTTGTTCGATGGGACAACCGTCGTGATCACCAGTGCAATCAGTCATGGGACTGCATGGTGTAAAGCACCTCCGATGGAAATAGGAATGCATTCGGTGGAATTAATTGTCGAAGATGGCAATCGCATTTCAAACGATTTAGTGCGTTATGAGGCACTTGCGCGCGAAAAGATATTGAGTATTTACCCTTCGCGGGGTATTCAATCGAGCGTTGCCGAGAGAAAAATACGCGTGACTGGGGTAAACTTCGTTGATTCAGCTAATCTGACATGTGTATTTGATGACGTCGAATCACCAGTAGTGGATTTCATCTCTTATTCGCAGATCGAATGTGTAGTTCCGTTCACAAAGTTGGGGGTAAAGCTGGTTCGAGTCTCAAACAATGGTGTAGATTATTCTCGGTCAACGGCGGCGTATGAAGTATTGCCCGCATGTCGATAGCCGGCCTTTGGCCACAGCAGGGATCGGTAGAAGGTGGAACAACCGTAACGCTGACTGGAGTGTTTGGCTATTACGAAGGGATTGAGTGCATGTTTGGAGAAGCTAGCGTTATCACTCGGATGATTAATGCTTCGAGTATCGAGTGCATTTCACCTCCCGCTAGGACCAACGAAACGGTGCCTATTAACGTTCGAGTTTACAACACGTTTGCTCACATTGAAGACGAAGTGATAGCACAGTTTTCGTATCACTCAGGACCAACCTTGGACGCCATCACACCTTCTATCATATCGCAAACAAAGAGGTCCGTCAATGTTTCTCTCATCGCAACAGGGCTAGTCGTGTCCGAATTATCAAACTGTCAATTTTCCCAGCAAGCTAAATCTCGTATCTTTCTCGAGAATGATCGTGTTTGGTGTGGCTTTGACGCAAGTTCGACTGGAGTATTTGAATTGGTGTTTACCTCACCCAGAAAATCATTTGGTCGGATTTTTACACGCCAAAGCATTCGTGTTATCCCAGCGATTACGCCGATTAGCGTAACTCCAGCACAGTTCGACGAACGAGGAGGAGCTGAAGCTATTATATCTGCACTGAACATTATCACTGCAGAAAAATCGATTCGCTGTTTATTCGGCGATGTGGCAGAGGGGCTGGTTATGTCAGCTTCTGAAATTCGCTGCACAACGCCTCCGATGCAACCAGGACTGCAGTCACTTCGGCTGAGTCAAGACAGTTATTCCTGGTCAGAAAGCGGGTTAGATGTGGAGGTGTTTGCAACCCCAACAGTGTTTGAAGCGAATCTAAACCACTCAGCTGCCGTCGGAGGACTCGCTGTGATGGTGTACGGAACAAACTTTAAGTCTTTCCCCGACATGAAATGCGCTTTTGGCGATGCGCTGACACCGGCTATTCGTGTCAATGAATCCCTGGTCAAGTGTATTACCCCCACTGGTAGCCTGCCTTCTGCAGGCACTGTCTTGCTGGGGGTTAGTTTGAATGGAATCGAAGTAAGTTCAAACTCTGTGGATTTCCGTTTTGATGGACAGCCCAGTGAATTACATATTCATTCCGTTCGAGAAATGAGTGGTGGAGGATCTATTGCCCGAATTACAGGGACTAACGTGATGTCCCATGGCACTTATCAGTGTAGCTTTGACAGGAAGCCAGGGTCTGGAATTATCCGAAATGTCACGTCTTATGGAATGGAATGCGCAACCAACTCGACGTTTCTACGAGCTCGCCCAGCAACGCTCTCAGTTACTCTTAACGAACAGCTTCTCCTTCATCAAAATATTGCGGAGAGTGCAGGTTGTCCTAGCACAATTTACCAACTATCTACGAATGTGCTCCGGCGTGGAAAGAGCCGTTTGATCTCTTTCTCTGGTTTCCGATTTCATCCCGCAATGAAGCTTGTCTGTCATATTGACGGGGAAAGTGTTCCTGCTGTTGTGATATCCGAGAGCACTGCAGAATGTGTACTACCTGCTAAAATTCCCGGAAATTACACGCTGGGGGTATCCTGTGCCTCTGAAGCAAGCTTGCTTGACATTTTTCCACTGGCCTATGTTAACCCACCGCGCATTGAAATGTTCGAGCCAAGCGTTGTGCCGGCAGGTGGTGCGTGGAACGTTGACTTCTTTGGAGAAAGGTTTTCGCGAGATGACTTTATTTACTGCACTTTTGGTTTTTTAAGCGAACCCAGATAATTTTCCTGTCACCTAGGCACATAAGGTGCGTAACCCATCCAAGCTGGACTGCTGGGAAAGTCAATTTGACAGTTGCCCTTGAGACCATGGACGGACACATCGAAGTGTTACACCAAGCTCCATTTACATTTGCAGACCCTCTCCAAAATTCTGTAGCACTAGCGCCAACGTTTGGCAGGAGTTTTGGAGGATATTCTGTCGAACTTACTTCGAATGGGTCGTGGGAATTCTATCAAGACCATGATTGTAAATTTGTTGGAGTGGATTCCGAGTTTTATGGTGGAATTGACAAGTCAAGTTCGTCAGAACTAGACATCATGCGTTGCCATGTGCCAACGTTAAAAGTTGGGGTATATTCCGTGCTGGTTTCACCAAATGGTCGGGACTACGTATCAACTAAAACGGAGTTTTCCACACACCTGGGGATTCAAATTGACGGTTTGAAGCCGGCGTTTGCCTTTGCGAAACGAATGACCGAAATTGCGATCTTGGGGAATGGTTTCCAACGATGGATGCACCTGAAATGTGGTTTTCGAGGGACATTGGAGACCAAGTGGGTCACATCAACGGCATTCTATGTTTCTGACACGGTGCTGAAATGCGTAATGCCTTATCACAAACCGATGGAAGGCAGATTTCAGTTGTTTCCAGCTGCTTCACTTTTGTATCCCGAAGTGATCGTACCATTTCAATACAAATTAGAGGTAATCGTGCACTCCATATTTCCCAATAGTGGCAGTACGACTGGCGGCTCGGTCGTTGACGTAGTGGGTCAGGCATTCTCAACCGCTCATAACATCTCATGCAGTTTTCAGGGTGAATCCGTTATAGCGACATTTGTCAATTCAACCTTGGCACGCTGTCGGACTCCGGCTTTTCGTGCGATGACAGTTCCTGTTCGTTTTGTGCTTGATGGTGTAGATGTTTTGGAGGAGTATTTCCCTTCACCTACTTGACACCGATCGAGATTAGTGATCCGCAGCTTCTATCGGATGCTTCCTTAACCCAGCCATATGCAATTAGTTTGATCGTGGAAAATCTAAATGATGCGCAAAAACTTATCTGCGAGTTTTACACAATTTCACCAAGTGGCTGGATATCTCAAGAAACGAATTGGTCGATTGCTAAGCACATGGAATATCGAGTACGCTGTGCATTTCCTCCCTCACTATCGACTGGCGCTCTAGCTGTGCAATTGACAGACCCTGCTAATCGTATGAAGTCCAATATGGTGCCTTTCGAGAATGTGCCAAGTTTTGACGTATATTCCATCGAGCCTAGCGTTGGTGCTGCGTATGGTGGATACAACATCTCGATTTTTGGCTGGCACTTCCTTCGAACCGTACAGTAGTCGTTGACTTTGGAGGACAAGAACGAGTCGGCACGTTTATATCGTCAGTTGAGGTGCGTTGCACAGTTCCACCATTACACAACCGCTTGAGAGTACGCGTCGCGTTGGCATTTGGTGCTTCGCAACCGCTCAAGAACTCCGGATTCAACTTTACATACACCCCTATACCATTGGTGCGTTTTATTAAACCAACATCGGGATGGATACACAGAGGAAGTGCTGTTGTGGTTTATGGGTCCAGAATGAGTTTTTCTATGTCATTGGAATGCGTTTTTGGTGATACGACGATGCCCGCTACGTTTTGTCGAGCGAAAAGCTTACATGCGAATCGCCTCCATTTGCTAAGCCTGGTCAGAAGGAGTTCGTTGTCCGAAATAATGGTGCGGAGTGGGAGGCGCAGGCTGCACTTACGTTTACTTTTTCTCTCTGCCTAGAATTCGTTCCATGGAACCAACATTTGGCGCTTTGGGCGGAGGAACAAACGTCATTTTGAGCGGGGACTTTTCCAGCTTTCTAGCGCTAACAGATCCTGTTTTCTGCTCGTTTGGAAAAAATGGGTTTTCACCCGTCATTATACGGAGCTCGTCCAAAATGGAGTGCACTTCGCCCCCCGCTAGCAGCACAACGAATGCAGACATGGGGATATTCTTTAATGCGGATGATATTATTCCATTACCATACAAATTTCACTATACGTCACAGCCTGAATTCACGTCACTCAGTTCCCTGGTTGTTGGCGAACACACAGTAGGGTTTGTGAGTATACTTGGCGTCGGATTCTTGGAATCGAGTGCTGCCCTTTGCCGCTACGGTCTTGCACCTGGCACTCAATCTCCCTGACTTTCGTCAATAGTACTCTGATTCGATGCCCGTTGCCGTCACTGAGGCCTGGAGCATCTCCTTTCTATCAGCTTTAACGGAAACGACTTCTTGCCTACGGGGCTTTCTTTGACGATTATGCCGAAGCCAACGTTGCTGAGCATGGACCCGCAAGTTGACACGGTTTATGGTGGTGCGACGGTCACATTCGGCGGTCTGAATTTGTACTATACGCCGTCTTTGCGCTGCCTATTCGGTACCAGCTGGACAAATGCCGCGCGTCGTGGTAGTAAGATATCCTGTTCCGTTCCACCGTCGCCATCAGTGTCAGACAGAGTTCGCGTTAATGTGTCACTAATAAGTGATACGATGCCGTACGCTTCTCAGAGCTTTGAGCTGATGTACACCCCAGTACCACAAGTGACATCAGTGGAAGACGTTCCTGCGTTCGATAAAGGTTTACACCAGCTTCAAGTGCACGGGGTCTTCCCAGATGCACCGTTCTCAGTCTTTGTACGACTTCAAAAGTTTGATGAAGAGCTCAACACCATGAGAATTATCGTTGCGAGCGCAAGAGCGAGAGGGAATGCTACGCATCAAGTGTTTGACGTCTCTCAAGCTGATGAAGATTGCTTTATCGGGTGTCATCTACTGGTGTCAGTCAATAACCAGACGTTTGATCAGACTGGAAAACTTGTCAAACTGACTCAGCTACCGAAAATACTTGATGTATCGCCGCTTTATGGCTCATTCCAAGGCCACGAGATGGTTCAGGTCGTAGGAAAGCACCTGCCATCTATGTCGCAGTTGTACTGCATTTATGGTGACAGTAGTCCCATTAAAGGGAGGCAGAAAAGCGATCGAACTATTGAGTGTGAAACTCCGACACATTCAGCAGGAACTGTGGATCTAAAGATCGCAATGTTAAATGATATGAAGTCGGGAAGTCTGCAAACCCTCAGAACGTTTAAATTCAAGTTCGTAGGTGCGATGGAGTTGTCTAACGTGAAGCCACAGATAGGCCTTGCTCGTGGAGGAACTCAAGTAATTTTTCGTGGGAAGGGGTTTATTCTGCATCGACAACTACAGTGTCATTTTGGAGAGCTTTCTGTGCCAGCACTGTATGTGAACAATACTCTATTGGTGTGTACCAGCCCGTCTATGTTTAAGGGAGCAAACCAAGTTGTTCTATCTGTTTCACTAGGCAATATTTCTACTGCCATGCTCGACGATACTACAATGCTTTTTTCTTATATCAGCACTCCGCTCATTCAGAGCGTTGAGCCAGCAAGTGGAATGTACAATCGAACACACGCTATATCGTTACGAGGTATCGGATTCGTTCAAGAAATGATACCAAGGTGCCGTTTTGGAGAAAGTAACGATACTTTCCTAGGAACGTTTGTTTCGATAAGCGAACTATTGTGCGTGTTCAAAATGGATTCAAGACGGGGACTAGGCGATAAGGAACTGTTGCCACTCAGATTGAGCATAAGCGCCAACCAATACTTTGAGACGGGATACAGCTTCAGTGTTTTCAAGCCAGTGTTGCTGATTGGCGTTACACCAAATGCTCTGATTTCAGCTCTTACTAAAAGAGTGAAGCTCGAGTGTCGTGATGTTTTTTCATCGCCAGACTGGCAGTGTTTGTTTGAAAACTTGAATGTGACCACTGCTGGGAGGTTCGTTTCCGGACATCAAATCTCGTGTGCAGCCCCTACAACTCGATTGCTAAGGCCAGGCACGCTTTCCATTCGTTTACTTCGTGCCGGTATTGTGTATTCCTCAAATGCTGTGAGTGTAGAGGTTTATGATCCACCTGAAATATTTAACTTCTTCCCAAAAACGAGGTCAACATACTCGCTATCAACAGACCAGTTGGAAACACCCGACTACGTGACTATCATTGGGAAAAGCTTTGTCCCTTTCCAGCGCATATACTGTCGATTTGGCTCGCTTGTTTCTATGGGTTTATTCAAAAGTGTTCATCGTATTCGGTGTCGTATTCCAATGTCATCCATCCCGCTGCGGGTGTCGATTGCAATTTCGTTTAATGGAGTTGATTTTGTATCGGCACAGCAACCATTTGATTATTTTCAGGAATTGCGTCTTTACAGTATCTCTCCAATCAATGGTGCTGTGTCCGGAGGTACGGAAGTGCATGTCTACGGTGGGGAATTTTCTGTGGATGAAGTGATTGAATGCTACTTCGGAAAGCACAAAAGTAGCGACTATGCGGTCGTGCTTTCATCAACAGAGATCATTTGCAGGAGCCCTGTTGTAGAAGAGACCAGTCAAGTTGGCGTTAGTGTTTGGTCCTTGACTCGGCGATTAGGTGGAAATATCTCGAGCGCATTCATTTACACGAAGCGATCTGTGGTTTTTATGGTATCTCCGTTGACAGCACTAGAGAAGTCGGAGACACTTTTGATATCTATGGACGTGGATTCATGCATTCTCCGCTCCTTGGATGTGATTTTACTGGGAGTTTCGGAAATGCGTCGGGAAATATTTCGTCAGAAAAAATTGTTCGCGCAATTTGGGTTTCATCCGCACACATTCGATGCTTCTCCCCAGCCTCGAATACTTCAGTTGGGCACGTCCGAATTGGGGTAACGAATAACGGAGCAGATTTCGTGTATGCTAGCCGCACATCAACTGTTCGATTTCGAACGCAACTCGATATCGAAAATATCTATCCCTTGGTCGGTGGAGTTGAAGGTGGCACCGCTGTTACGGTAAGAGGGAAGGATTTTGACAGCACAGGCAGGTATTGGTGCCGATTTGGTGAAAGCGTTGAACGATCTGGTGCAGTGATCGTGAATCTCAATACATTAACCTGTGTCACGCCACCACTCATTACCCACAGGGATGAGAGTAATAGTGATGTTGTCGTGTACATTTCAGTGAACGGCCGCGACTTTGATTCAACACATCAAAATTTTAAGTATCGGACAGAGCCACAAGTCTTCAAACTCTCCCCTACAAGAGGAACAATGGATGGTTCAACCCTCGTTAAGATCTCAGGTGTAGGCTTTACATCGGATGCCCCGTGGTGTCGCTTTGGAGACACTGAAGTCCGAGGATACGTGGTGTCCGACAAGGAGATAACGTGTGTTGCACCCAAGAATCGGTTCTTTGAGGCTGTGGTTGTTGAGGTGTCAATCAACGATGGTGTTGACTATACGCGAAATAGTATTCTCTATTCGTATACACTTCCTCCTCGGATCCGCCAAGTAACACCGATTTCAGGACCATCAACTGGAGGAACGTTGGTACAAATAGCTGGTCTTAATCTCTATTCCTCGAAGTTCACGCAGTGTTTTGGAGACCGATTCCACTGCACGCACGGCTGGCTGCTCAATAGCACCGTTGTGGAGTGTGTGACCCCTCCTTCTCCAGCTATACTTTCGGCTGCTACGGTCGGCTCTCAGCTTGTTCCGATCTTGTTGGCTCTGAATGGACAAGACTTCGTTACAGTCAACATGCAATTCGAGTTTGTATTGGAGTCCACCATTGAGAATGTCGATCCCCTAGTTGGTGATGTTTATGGTGGAACGATGATAATTCTTCGAGGTCGTCACCTACGGTACTCTACTGGCCTGGAATGTCGTTTTGGCAATGAAATAACACTAGCCACCTTCTGGAATGATTCAACAATCTCATGTGAGGCTCCAGCTCACGCACCAGGGACGACCACACTTAGTGTTTCTCTTAACGGACAGGATTTTGCTTTGGCAATGACAAATTTCACATATATCGAATTGGCGTGGGTATATACACTAGCACCTAGTGCTGGCCCTCTGAGTGGAGGTTACGAAATTCAACTGAGTGGGGGTTCCTTTTCAAACAGAAACAAATATGAGTTGTGAATTTTCAAGCGATGGAGACATTTTCGGAGTCGCTGAAGCAGTTTACAAATCTCAATCACTGGTTACCTGTATCGTACCTCCTGGAAGTAAGCTGGGAAGGGTATCAATTTCGCTCGTTGTGAATGGAATATCAGCCCCTCGCCTGCAACATTTAGCATTTTCATATTATCGCGATGTCATCCTGAACGCATTGGAACCTTGGCTTTGTGAGAATGGAGGCGGATGCAACCTTATAGTATATGGCAACCACTTTAGGCGAGATGCGCAACTGACTTGCTGTTTCAGTGAATCTGCATCCGAATCCGCATGCGTGAATGCGGAGTTCGTTAGTGAGAAGCGCTTACGCTGTGTGTCTCCACCAATTAGACGTGTCGGTTCTGTGGACGTAAGCGTCGAATCATACGGTGTTGCTGTCTCAAGTCAGAATCTTACTCTACAATTTCACGACCCCATTGCCATCACCAACGTATCCCCCACATCGGGGACATATCGTGGCGGAACCAAGATCAAAATGGAAGGATGGAACTTTATGTTTATGCCGAAACTTTCATGCTGCTTTGATGACACAATGGTTCAAGCAACATTTATCAATTCCTCGCTGATTGAATGCTCAACTCCGTTTCTAGGCATAAAATCTGTCAAAATGCGTGCAGTAACAATGGTCAAGACTGTTTGAATAATGGAAACTCATCTACGTTTTCGTTTCAATTCCGCCTTCGGTTTTTGCGGTGTCTCCTGGTATCGGGACACGTTTGGGTGGGACTTCAGTATTATTACGAGGAGCAAAATTTAAGGCAAACGAATCGGTGTGTTTCTTCGGATCAGTTCAAGCTGCCTACTCGCTCGTGTTGTCAGAGTCACTTATGAAGTGCACGACACCAGCACTATCTACTCCTAACCGTGTTCAAGTTACAGTGGCCGATAACAAACTAGATTACTCAGCAAATCAAGTGTTTTTCACGTTTCTTCCAGCAGAAGAAGTTCGGTCAGCATTCCCACTACGACTTTCCTCCATTGAAGGTGGCAAAATACTGCTGACCACCGAAAATGCTAGAAATGGCGCCAACCTCAGCTGCGTTTTTGATGACGCGTTTACTGCAGCAATCTTTGAATCTCCATCTAGCGTGCATTGTACGCTTCCAAGGTTAACTCCTGCCTACCGGAAGGTATTCATCTCCAATGATGGGATACTAAAATCGCAGAGCTATGCGATCGTACAGCTTGTGGAGCCTCCGTTAATTGTTTCCGCCAACCCACTGGTTGGTAGTATGGAAGGAGGCAAGGTGATATCGATTACAGGCTCTAGGTTAGACCTTGTTTCTCATTGCAGCTTTGGTGAAATCTTAACTTCTGCATACATCGCAAGTCCAAACCAGCTCCAATGCAAATCGCCAAAACAGAAAAGATATGGCGATGTTGTGTTCAAGCTTTGGGACCACGGAGCTGAAGTGCCGTCTCAAGACATCGTATTTACGTACCTGAGTCCTGAGATGGAGACAGCGCGGAAGTCCACAACAACTAACAAATCGCAAAAGCAAGAAGGGACTGGCGATGATTCAACCTCGCTATGGGACGACGCAGAAAAAATCCCGTCGCATGAAGAAATGTTTGAAACTTTGAGTCTGGAGGTAGCGGCAACCCTGAGTTTGAGTCCGGACATGGTGATAGCGCGAAAGTTGACAGTTACCAACGATCCGCAAGAGCAAGAAGTGTTTGCTGATGAATCGATCTCACTTTGGGGCGACATTGATGAAATCCCAGCACATGAAGAAATGTTTGAAATCTTGAGTCTAGAGGCAGCGCCAACTCCGAGCTTGACAATGACGAGTGAGCAAAATACTGATAGCGCAATTTCACTTCCCATTCCAATGATCCAGTCAGTCGACCCACCTAACGTACCCATTACCGGTGGAACAGTTGTTACCGTGCGAGGCTTTAATTTCAGGAACTCATTGCAACTGGCATGCCGGTTTGGTTCTGTCGTTGTCGAGGAAAATATCATTCTACCGAGGAAATTGTGTGCACATCGCCTCGATTACAACCAAACCGATATATTTTCAAAGTTTCAAATGATGGGCGGGAATTTTCTAACAGCCCTGCAATTATAACCGTGTACACGGAGGCGGTCGTGGAGTATATATCTCCATCACACGGCCCCCAAAACGGTGGAACTGCAGTGACAATCTACGGGAGACATTTCCAAAAGAGTTCTCAGTTACAATGTAAATTCGGTGTCCTGAAACAGTTCAAGTCGTGAAATTTGTATCCTCCACGGAAGTAGTCTGCATCTCTCCGCCGCAGCGTGATACTACTTCTGTTGTCAGAGTTGTGATAACAAACAACGGCATTTCCTTCATATCGAACCCGGTGTTTTCACGTACACAACGGCGGCAGATTTAGTGTCTATTACCCCTCGCTTTGGGAGCATCGTTGGGGGTACCCCACTCTTAGTTCGGTGGTACAATTTGGACATCACTGATAATGGAACTGTAATTTGCCGCATCGGTACTATGGACGTCGTTGGAGAGGTACTCGCGCCGAATGTGGTGGAGTGTAATACACCTGCAGTGGAAGCACCCGGCAAAAATGCGGTTCAATTGAGCACCAACGGGGTTGACTTCACTAGATCAAAACTAATTTTCGAATACGTCCAGGACATTGTGATTCATGAAATGGTTCCGAACTTGGGTCCTTCCATTGATTCTAATACGGTTGTCAATATTCGTGGAACTGGTTTCGTCAAGTCTGTAGATCTAGCGTGCATCTTTAGCTTGAAGAGAATTCCTGCCACGTTCATAAACCCGTTTACGATCTCGTGCGCAACACCGAAAGGCACCCCAGGTAAAGTGACAGTTCGAGTTTCCAACAATGGAGTCGACGCGTCAGCCAGCTCCTCCACGTACTTGTATGTGAAGGACATGTCGGTATCACGGTTGTTTCCGATGAGTGGTCTAAAGGAAGGCGGAACGACAGTCTTTTGCAAGGTAGAAACTTCGTGAATCATACTCTACTCGCCTGTCGGTTCGGTGAAGTCATAAGCCCAGCAACATATCTCTCGGAAACAATGGTTGCTTGTGTGACTCCGCGGCAGCTTATTGACTTGAGAAGCACGAACGGTATCGTTTCAGTGGAACTAACTAGCAACCTTGTGGATTTCACGAATACCAACCTTCAGTTCACATACTTACAAAAGTGTCCAGACTCGAAATTCTGCACGAATGGGAACGTTCTACCAACTCCAAACGGAACATATTCCGAAGCAAGTGGTGGTAGCACCAACTTTCGGTGTGCTCTCCAGGAACATTTCAGCCACGACAGAGCCAAGCATCATGTCTTCTGTGCCCAGTTGGCTTTTTCTGTCCTGATCACGGGATGAACAAACCAGTATTATGCCGTGCAGGAATGGTTTGCGATGAGCACGGGCTTCGGACTCCTGTCAAGAAGTGTCCGTCTGGTCATTATTGCCGTAAGGGTACGAAAACAACAGACATCCGCGATTTCCTCACAAATTCGGAGTATGCAATTGATAATGAAACCCAGACAGCATTCTTTGTGGAGAGTTCTCGCACTTGGCCATTGATACCTCGCGTCGCACCTGCCATTGGAAGTCGCCGCCTAGAGCATCCGCCAAGTGAAGGTAACTGTAATTCTCGGCTGTGCGTCGAAGACAGCACTTCTTCGCGGAGCGGCCTTATTCGTGCCCAATTGGGACGTTTTGTCGTAGCGGGTCGCCGCTCAGCAATTGCAAGTTAATAATTACAGTACGCCGCAGAAGTGCTATTCAGATTCTTCTGTCCACGAGGGTCGACAACTCCAGAGGGGAAAGGGCCATGCCCCACGGGCCATTATTGTCCAAGCGATGTCGACGCGATTGTGTGTCCGGCAGGGCAATACTGTCCTGGTGTTGGCAACCTCCGACCGCGAGATTGCGACCGGGGACTTACAACCCACTTCCGAAGCAGTCCAATTGCACACTTTGCCCTACCGGTCACATATGTCCCCAGGCCCAAATGCTGGCTCCAGTTCTGTGCCCTGCTGGTTTTGTTTGTATTTCCACCGGATTGTCATCTCCAGTGCTTTTTGTGCCCCGCGGGTTACGTTTGCGAAGAAGGTACACGCACACTAGATCCATCGGATGTAAACCCTTACCGGCCAAAACCCTGTTCGAAGGGAACCTACTGCCTTGGTGGGGTTGCGCATAACACGACAATTGATTGGATCCCCAGTCGACCAGAGGGTGCAATAGCCCCACAGGTGTGCACCGAAGGAACCTACTGTGAGGAGGCAACCCCGACAATTTCTGGTACAGCTTCGCAGGACACTATTGTCCACCTGGGTCGAGTGTCCCGACGCAAGCTCAAGTCGGTAGCTTTGCTGGATCAACAGGGTCTGTGGCTGCTACCCTGTGTTTCCCAGGAACATATACGCCTCTCAAGGCAACGGTGTCGTGTGAGATCTGCCCGGCCGGTCATAGTTGCCCTGGGTATGGTACATATATTCCATCGCTCTGTCCGAAAGGATTTTACCGATCACTAGCTGACAGCATTACGTGCCGAGCCTGCCCAGAAGGTACCTGGTCTCCACATACCGGACTAACCGACATTTCGTATTGCGAAATCTGTCCAGCCGGGCGAGTATGTGGCAGTTCAGGCATGTTTTCAATGGCCTCAAGCTTGCCATGTGCGGCTGGGTACGTTTGTGGCGAGGGCACAAATCGTCGCGCGCAGTTTGATCACAAGTGTCCGGGAGGCTACTATTGCTCATCGGAGACGTCAATTAGCGAACAATACGCAAACGTATGCGAGAAAGGGAACATTTGTGTTCGAGGAACAAAAGTGATTGAGAAGAACAAGAGTAAGTGTCCTGACGGAAAGTTCTGTCCGCTTGGAACTGCAAATAGTAGCAGTATTTACATCAACTGCCCAAGTGGTACGTGGTCCAGCTCTAGTGAGGACGAATTAATGGACTGCAGCATTCGAGCCGTACCGATCTGTGATAAACTCCCGGAAAAGCAGTACTACCCACAGTTTAGCTACGTTTTTCAAGGCAGTCAGATGAGCTTCGACTCAACTGTAGAGAAGTCCAGGACAGGAGAAGTGGAAGTTGTTGATATCGTTTATCCGGCGAACGAATCAGCGTCTGTGCCCTTCTGGAAAAATGATACACTGGACACGATTCGTGTATGCCCACCCAAGGTTAGCGTGAACGGTGGTGTTCTGCTGACAGTTATTGGCCGCAACTATCACGACACTGATCGACTTGTCTGCAGATTTCAACTACCGAGATCAACTGCTACACATACCACTCCAGCATTCTTCGTCAGTAGCACGCGCGTGACATGCCGAGCACCACCATTCACTGGAAATACGACGACTGCGTCAGGCACTACATTTTCACAAACTGTGAAGGTTAGTGTCTCAATTATGGTGTACATTTTTCTACGACGACCGCTTCCTTTCTCTTTGTTTCGGATGCGTCAGCGCAATACATGAAGAGCCTCATGTCAACATGTCTTGAACGAGTGGAAGTGGAGGAAGGATTCCGGAACGACGACAAAGCTTGGTTTGCGTTGACTGGGCTCGGAAGGCCAAGTTATCTTTCGATTTCAGTCACCTTCCTGAAGATCTTGTGTACGATGAACACTACAAAATCGCGATTTTCGTAAGGAATAGCACATGTGAGGACCAAACATGCGATTCCCGTGGCGTCGTGCTCCCTAGTGGGTCTGACATCGAAACATCCCCGTGTCACCGTCCCGTGGAGCTGCCACGCTGGTTTCTCTCTACTGCAGTTGACAAAAATGATTTGTTGAACCTCACCCTGCTTGCACTAGAGGACATAACCTTCAAGGTGGAGATCCACGTCATGTACGGCCTCTATGCTTCAATAGCACCTTTCTTCGTCAATTCGACTGTTGTGAGACTCAAGACGCCAACAAGAAGTAACGTTACGCAGGGTGTGGAAGCTGACACTCGCCCACTCTCGCGCTCCATTTCGTTTGAAGAAGAGATGGTACCTCGCGACTACTCTTTCTTAGTGGCTTACTTCGGTGGTGATGGAGATTACACATCTCCGCCGCTAAACCTTCCACCGAAGTACGAAGCTTACGAGCGCGGTCGTGTTTGTTGTCGCACAATGTGAGCAGTGCTGCTGATGAGGTCCCTTTAGTGACTGACCCCTACCAAGACGTCGTTACTGACACAACTTACTGGCTCATGCCTTATGGATCGGCGTCACTTACACACGAGATGGTTGTCAAGTATCGCGAAACTTTTCAAGAGATGTACCTGGATCCGACAGATGCCACAAGTTCCCAGTACCTGTTCAAGTTTGACAAAATGCTGATCTCTTATGTGCCATTCTTGTCGAACTGCATGGAATATGACTCGTACATGCCTCTCTTCGATCTATTTGAGAGTGACTCCTGCCAGCTTCCAGCAATGACGTCAGAAACAGGAAGCTACGGTCGTACTTGGTGGCGGCGTGAGTTCCCACCATTGCCGAATCAAGACGATATACGCTATGTGGGTCCACTGGACGTCTGGAAGGAGCCAACAGCCGATATTTGTATGATGGATATTCAGTGCCACTACGAAGAGGACTTGCCAACTGCTGATGTGACCCCACGCTGGTTCGAACAATCATCCGATACTGTGCTGTATTATCTTCTGCGCGAACCAGCTACCGTGGCAGATTATTTGCGTGGTGGTCAGTATTATGATGAGATTTTCGCTGCGTCAGGGTCCGACTACTTCATTCCTGTCACTGTCGACAACTCGGCAGCTCAAAACATCGAAGGGGACTGCTCGACAATGTGTTTCCACGATCGGTCACACTGAACGTGGCGTACTACCAACTGGACCGTCATGTCAAACGGATTATTATGGCAACACTCGTCTTTGATAACTACGACCGCGACGCGTCAAACACCGCGTACACATTCAGTGTAAATCTGCAGCCGCTCAACTACTTTGGGCTCATCATTCAGTTTGCCTTCGAAAAGCAGGTGTTCGTTGGCCTCTTCTTCGTGCTGGGAAGTCTCAAGGCTGCTGGTGCGCTCATTTTTGGATCGTGGTGCGTATTACAGCTTTTCTCCAGTCCCCGCCACGATTTCGCTTTTGGCCGGTGTTTGCACTCGTTGCACCACCAATCTCTGTGGGTGTGGCGATGGCTTCTGTGCCTATTTTCTCTATCGTTTGGGGTTTCTATGCGCTGCTCAACGGTGATAAGTATTTTTCTTCGAGCGGATACTGGTTGCTGGACAACATCGTACCTCACTATCTTGATACCAAGCTCAATCCTGATGTCGTGCCAGAGACTCGAAAAGGACGTACTGGCCTCTGTTTCATTACCTTTGGGCTCTACCTCATCGTTATAGGTGCCCGAATTTTCCTACCGAAGCCCATTTCCATCTCCGAGAAGGTCATAGCTGATCAAAAGATCGCGAGGCCCGTGAGAGAAGTATTTGGTGGCCTACGCAGTGGAAGCGGGCCAACATGATTTTCTCGTCTATCCTGCTCGGCTCTTCCTCGTTCTAATGCTTGAACTTTCGTTTTGGAGCTCATTTGGCGATTACATGTTCTACGTGATCGTGGCCCAAGAGGTTGTAAACAAAATCGTGGAAACCTGGATCGAGTTTCAGCTAAATGAGTTATTGCTTATGGCACCACTTATCTCGGCGCTCAACCTCATTGGAGGACTTATGACCTTCGGGCCACTGATTTTGGCGACTTCGTGCTAGAGCAACACCTTGGATCTCGGCATGATGCTACTCATGAAGGTGTACTTAGATACAAGCATCGATGCGATTACTGAGTTTGTCAAGGAAGTGCTGAGCTACTGTTGGGTTAAACTGAAGGCCATTGGGCGAGGCACCGTACTGCTCTTCAGAAGCTTCACGCGCTCTACTGCTGTGGTTGCGGCGGTCGATACAGAGGCGAAGAAGAAGGAAAAGGCAAAGAACACGGCCCAGAAGGTGGAGAGGAAGCAGAGACTGTGGAACCCATTATCGAGTTCTACGCCGATATGTCCATAGAGGTTAGCATTGTTTTTCCAACCCGTGTTGATCCTGATCATGATGTTCTTCCGGGAGGAAGTCATGCTTCCAATTTTGTACAATATTCGTGAGAAGGACATGGAGATCTACCTTTGGTACTCTCTCATTATCCTGTTCTTCCAGCTCGTCACAGAGGTATTTATTTTGAATGTAGTTGAGATCTTCCAGGGTTGGAAACTCTACGATTATCTCGTGTACTGTCGGTATCGTTTCCTGCAGCGCGAACATCGATGGAAGGGCCTTGAGGCCAACCTAGATGAATGCATTGATGAAGGACTGCGTACGATAGACCAGATGTGCTTCTCGTCGCAATTTTTCATGATGTGCACTATTCACATCACGGGTATCGTGTTTTTGTCTTGGGCATTGAGATCATGGCTCGTGCTAGTTACAATCTTTTCGGCGATCCAGCCATGCCGATACTGGTTGCTTTTGTGCTGGCCACCGCTGTTTTTGTTCGTGCACTGGTGTTGTTCTTGGCTGTGAAGTTCGAGGTCTGGAAAATCAAGCATGAAAACACTGCGTGGCTTTCACCGCCCGATGAGGACGACGAATTCGGTGTGCCTCGGTGGGACGAACTCGAGAAAATTAAGGGAGCTTCTCACGAAGCATACCTCATGAACCAGCGTATCACTTCCGACACATTTCGAAACAAGTTTCTCAACTATAACCGCTCATGGTTAGTAAGCCAGCTGCCGTCAATACTTACTCCTCGAACGCTGCGCCGCGCAAGGCCGTACTTGTTGGCGCAATTCGCTAAGATACTGGATAGTTTAAACCCGCAGGTCTCAGACGACGATGACGAGGATGATGGCCGCCCACGATTTGGTCCTGTGACACTGTCGGCACCTTCACGTACAATCATCAGGCTTTGGTTGGCACGGGCTCGACGGATACTGCGCCTTAAGACTGTTGTGCAGCCGCTCATTCAACAAGCTCGCAAGAGTGAATGTGAAATGTGTCTCTCTCGGCGACAGCTTCAGGTAGAGATGGCCATTCCCATTGAGGTTCTTGGCGACAAGTTTGACAGTCAATCGTTGGCAGAAGAATTTGATGCCGCAGCTTGGAAAGAATTTTTCTCCAAGCACCAGAAGTTCAAAACACTGTGTCTTAATTGCATTGTTCACCTCAAGACTACTGGCCAACTGGGAGACCTGCGAGGTCTAGGCGGTGATCGTGGGGGCGACAAAGACGATGAAAGGGGCCCGCCACCGTTGAACGCGGCGTCCTATGCGTTGCTACAGAAATGGTATCGTAAGGCTCAAGACCGCGTTTTTGGTAAGACTGGAAAGCGTCGGCTGCAGCTGGATGTGAGCGATGACGAGGAGGAAACCCTGCACCACCGGTTCGAGTGGACTCGGCAGCCTGTGAATCTGAACGCTGCGTCTACAGCTTTGGCGCGCAAGTGGCTGGTCGCTGCCCGACAAAAGCTCCGCGAACCTGGGCGTGCACGTGACAAGCTGCCGGAAAACTTGACTGGAATTCATCCTGCAGGTCGGACTGGCGCCACACCGGTCCCAAGCCAGCAATGAAAATGGGTGCTGCCGGTGGTGAGGCAGCAAAGGCATCGAAGATGCGCCGCAAATGAGTAAACAATCTATATCCAACCAGCCACCAGAGGATTAGATAGAATGAGCTGGAAGATAAATAGCTGTAAACACACATATGCACAAATATAATCCAAAATGCATTCTGTCTATAAGGAAATTGCTCGGGATAAACAATACTTCTGGCGTTGAACCCGGCAAATATCTAGGTGACCTTCTTGGAGAGGTTCTTGAAGCCAATACCAAGACACGACAACAGCACAGTCTTCGTCTCGGGTCGGGCTTGATTTTGAAAGTGATGCCAAAGAAGTCGCGCAG
Source organism: Phytophthora kernoviae (assembly GCA_008080845.1). NCBI lineage: Eukaryota > Oomycota > Peronosporomycetes > Peronosporales > Peronosporaceae > Phytophthora > Phytophthora kernoviae. Next base: position 128,506 of record VKKV01000102.1, on the reverse strand, counting down.
ATGGCGCAAACACTCGATGCTGTAGGGCGTGAGTTTGCCAAAGCGTACCTTCGCCACATCTTCAGGTCCCAGTGCCATCAACAGAAGCACAAGTGCTTGGTTGGTCGAGTCGACGCAGCCTCCCTTGTTAATCTCCTCGCACAGGTAGTGCGAGGCACGGTAACCACATCCTCAGGCAGATCACCAGGCTCCGCCGCAGCTTCAGCTCCTAAGAACACTCCAGTCGTCGTTTCTGCAACCACGGACAGTGCGAATCCAGGTGATTGGCCCGACTCGGCGCCCTTGTAGTGGTCCGAGTAGATGTAGACATCCGGCAGTAACTTGTTAAACAGTCCACGACCAGCGTCCACAATCCGATTGGACGTCTGTGGGGACACTCTGGTACTGTATGCAACTCCTCGGATCCGTTTGATGAATCCTTCGTCCACCAAGTGGACAGCACGGAGTTCACGCACTAGTGGACATTTGAAGATGATTTGTCCTCCTCCAAGGGGCGGAGCGCCACGTTTCTTCACCACAAAGTCCAGTCCTTCATCAATTCCGAAGTGTCGTAGTAACGGCAATGTTGTTGCCTTGAAACTGTCCACCGAAAGGTCCACGTGGTCGTTTGTCACGCCATTTAGTGTGGCGTGCAGTGGCAGCTTGGCGAAGGGTCCAAGAGCCGCCAGAACCTCCAAGAACCAGCCCACAGAGCGCTGAGTGCCGCAGTCATGCTCCAATCTGCCTCCCAGTACAAGCCCCGGTTGGTATCTAAGCTTGGTGCCCGTCTCGTTGATCTCAAGTGGCTGCCGCTGGTCACACGGTCCAATAAACGCAACAGACTGGCTTCGAAAGGAGCCAGGCCTGGATTCTCGTCCTCCGAGCGGATGTCTTCGATGATAAGAGGACGACCACTTAGGGTAGCGCACACCAAACGCTGTCGGAAGTGCGCGCAGCCTGGAAACGAAGCACGCCGCCGGCAGAGCGCCGTGAAGAAGAGGTGCGAGAAGCCATTTAAGTCAATCAATGACGGATGGACTGGAGCGGAGGAGTTGACTTCATGGAAGTTAAAATAGTTCACGAATTATCAATATGACTTCAGGATAGCCAATTAGAATGAATGAAATTGGTGTTTGCAAGGGCATAGTAAATCCAACTGAGCTGGGAATGGCCGGCTTATTGTAACAATGCCTGAGTTGTCATTTCATTTCGACATGCTATTTGCCTTACCGGTGTGCATGTATCACAATTCTCACAATTTTGAAGAAAGACCTGCCTAATGAAGTGCTGACTGTCACAATCAACTGTCTCTGTTTCGTATCGTGATTTTGTTGCTTACTAGATCCAGACTGCGCGGAAGAGATGTTCTGTTGTAAAAACTTGGGTAAGACGAGTGCTTCGTATCCTAGCATGGATTCCAAAATCACGGAAGCCGGTACCAAATCAAAAATGCGGTAATAATGCTGCCTTACAATGATTAAACTGTCACAACGAGGTGAGCTGGTTTCTAATTGCCACACACTCAAGCTTTGAAGTGAAGCAGAAGGCCCATGTTACCCGTGGTCATTTTGGCATCGTAAGACATACGGCATACACAAACACACCCACCGAAGCGAATAATTACAGCGCTGTTGCTGAGTATATTCTAAAACCACCTGACCTGAGAGATTGTCCCATCACTTCATCAACCATTGTGAGCTCACATGCAACACAATACTACGCACCAAATGTGATAGCGGGGGCAAAAACATTCTCTTATGATAGACATTATGATATTTCATTAATCATAACGAACCTAGAATGTGCGCTATCTCAAATCGGCGTATGCTTGCTTGGTCTGCAGAAACATCTTCTACTACTGTTCTTTCAACCAATTGAAGTATCTGGCGTACTTCGCGTACCCAGTGGTCATCTGAAATTCGAGCACATGCCTTCCGGTACTCTCCACTTCCGCCATGCGCTCGGCAATATCCAACTTCTTAGCGTAGTCATTAGCGGTCATCCTTTTCTTATTCATTTGAGAGAACTTGAGTCGTTCAACCACAGTCAGACCTCCCGTTCTTTCTTCGGAATTATCATCACCTCCATCGGTCGTGTGGTGGATCCTCAGCATCCTCTGGCTTGGGCCAGCGTGCGAAGTCACTTTGGAGATTTTGGCCTGGGTGGAGTCCGTGGTCGTCAATAGAGCCTCGCTGGCAACCAGGAAAGTAGCCGCGATCACGACGAAGATGTGAGATAGACGCATGAGTATGCTCGTTGGGATCGGGAACTTAAGAGCTGGAGAGCAAATTTCGAAGTGAGCATCGTCCTGTCATCCTGCCTCAGGACGCCATTCGGCATGGTGCGACGCAGGAAATATCCCAATGATGACGCTGTGGTAATGTACTATCATCAAGGCACGTCATACAATATATTATACTATTTCAGTATCTAGTATCGTTGTACCAGTCGAGAAGTCCTGTCACTGAGTGGCAAGTATTAGTTTAACACAGCCATAGCCTTTCACTCCCCCATACAATAGATTGTATTTATTGTACCTGCACCTTAAAATAGTGTTGGAGTTTGTTCCTCCGTTTGGGACACATAAGTCCTTTATCGGCTGCAAAACTCAAACCTCATACAAGCGTCTCCCCGGTCTCTCTTATAGCTAAGGCTCCCCGTAGAATCTAGCCTACGGACGAAAAATCCACATAACTAGTTAATCAACTTATTTTCTTCTTCTCTCTTATAGCTAAGAATCATATTTCCATTCGCACTCAACTGTCTCAAATCCACTACCGGTACTTCAACAATGCTGTGTCGTCGTGGTGCTTAGAGACCATCCGAGTTACTGGCTCAGATTTGCTAAGTTTAATAGGCGGGATTCGTTAGCCTTTGTAGGGTGTCTTGATTACGGTTATCCGCGGGTTGCTCCAAAAATTGCCCCAGCGCGTAACGAGGGAAATGTACATCAAAAATTTCGCACACGAGACAGCAACGACTACGAGGGGTATGGTTGCAGGGTGACACTCACAGCGTACAGGACGGTGCCTTTAGTGGCTCGCATCAAAAGTATATACCAGGAGTTTTAAACTCAAATTATAATAGTAACAGTCCTTCAAAAGCAAAAAGCGAGTAAAGGTTATGCTTTGTGACGATTCGTTGGCTAACGTAACGATGAGTGGAATGGTACGATGCGCCAGAACCATCTGGGATACTGGCTCAGATTTGCTAAGTCAGTGTAGCTGAGCTTAAAGTAGACGATAACAACATAACCGTCCTACCTCCTGAGCTCGAGCTTACACCTTTTAACTCCTTGGTGTCCCGGTATTCCTGCCGTTCTAGTGTTGTTGCTTTCCAGAACCTATCACGGTGGTGGCAATACTCTTGATATGTTTGTTCATGCTTACCGACGCTATTGATGCACGACCCAGGCGATTTGGTTGTTCGGCAAGCTTCTCTTATACGAGCGAATGCATGGTACAGCGCTCATCCTATCCTGCAAGTCCCCATGCCGAATGGTAAGCCGAGTTCTCTCTTGCGGGAGGCTGGCAGAACTCGTGATTTTCGGGTAACCTTTGCGGAGGAAACTGGATGTAGGCGTCTTCTGAACTTTTCACATCAGACTGGATGTTGGAGACAGCTTTTCTGGCCCGTTTCCTACTACTACTACCGACATGGTGTCTGCACGTTCGTATCCGACAGCTATGTATACTCTACATTGATCTCACTCACATGGTGTCCCGCATCATGTCCGCTTTGGGACGATTACATGGTCCGGTTCCCTGTGGCACCTTTGTCACGGCTATTGGCATATCGTCCGAGTCCTCGCCAACCACATTCCCGCACCTCAGCAAACAAGACCTCAGGTACATGTATCCCAGTCGGACTTTCAGTTTAAGCGAACATCCGCTCTCTCATTTGAGTGAGGAAGTGTTGGTCGAGATGCTGCAGGAGTCGCTGAGCTCATTGAAGGATCTCCACCATATTGCCATACTGGTGTATGCTGATTTACAAAGCCGCTTAAGTTGGAAACTGCTACCAATATGGTCGCGTTTCAGCTTTCTACAATGTGTGAACCCCCACGCATTAGATTGCGGATATCCAAACTGCACCGATGTGGAGACAGAACGGCACCTATTTTTCGATTGCTCTCACGCACGCGAACTGTGGACTTTGTCAGTGGTGACTGGAACACACCCATGGAGAATCCTATCTCCTAAACTCTTATTTGCGTACCTACTGAGCCAGTGTGAACTGCTAGTGTTCGTACCTTCTCGTCCGAACTCGCATCGCTTTGGATGATACTAAGAAACGTAATCTTACATGTTATTTGGACTACGTGCAATAAGCATCAATTTGAAGATCAAGAACCCTTATCTGCCACCCGAACTATTTCCAAGTCTAGGCTACCTTTGGTGCGCATGTTCGGTCTCTGCTGTGCACTGCTCCTGCGGTAGACCGAACACAATGGCAACAATGTCTCCGCCTGTTTCCAAACCAATCTCGTATAGATCATTTTATTGCTGACCATCCGCGCAGCTTGTCCTTCCACCAGCACACGTACCTCTCCGACAGTCATGGTCGCCTTCGAACCCCGCCTCTCGACCGCATCCCGATTACGTAGTCTCTTTTCAGTATCTAGTATCATTGTACCAGTCGAGAAGTTCTGTCACTGAGTGGCAAGTATTAATGTAACACGACCATTGTTTTTCACCCCCTTATTGCTTGTTTGTGGGAAATTGATGATGTGACGATTGTTTCTACTACACTCTGGAACTACAATAGCACTATCACTAAGTGAATGGCTGCGATAGTAGATTACAACCTTGAATGAAACGATTTCCTTCAGTTTGTAGGCACTGCTAGGATATGGAAGTGTTTCCGCAAAACCTGCTTATCTAATAAAGTCCAATGACTTTACTCTTGATGTCAGATTTTGAATTGCTTGGGATAGGAAGTGGAAATACTGTTATATTTGTAGAAGGATAGTATGTTTCTATTCCACTCGTAATGTCAATCAATGTATATCCAAGCTGAATATTCATTTTGAATGACTTAGTTTGTTTATTCAATACTTCCTCAAGTTTACTGTAGCATTCGTTAGTGGGCACGTGTTCATACATGTGGGACTCTAATTTGGCCCCCTGATAGAATGAGTATGTACTTGCTTCTCGATAATTTCCACTTAGATGAGTTGAAACCTTCTTCTTATCAGTCTTATACTACTTGTCAACTAGCTGTGGAAGATTCTTTCTAATTCCGGTTCTCATGCCAGCCAACTGTGCAATCAGGAAAATCCTCATCCAAGTTGGATTTTGGTAATGACCAAATTTGGATAAATAGATGATTGAGTGAAATGATCGGTATTATCTATTTTTCAATCATGACATTTATCATCTAAAGTATATTGTCAATAATTCCCAATCTTGATACACAAGTATACTAAAATATACAGACAATTTCTTCTCAACTCCTAGAGTAAATATATTATACAGATATAGTGAGAATGAACTCAAATCAAGTCGAAGGATTGAAGTGTCTCAACATCCCGTTGAAAAAATGGGATAGCTCATTGTTGAAATGTGAGTGAAGTTACTGCATTGATGAACTGGCTGGTACCCGAAAAGATCTAAGGCACACGAGTCGTGTCTTTGAGTACTAAGGTTGAACAAGCGTGAAGAGATGTAAAGGATCGCAGCCAGTGGTACATATAAGTAGGATAGCTTTGGGTTGCGAGACTAAGGGTCAGTCTCGAATTTACCCAGTGAATAACAAGTGAGCTTTGTGTGAGAAGTTCTAGTGTAGTTGCCTTCGTTCATCTCGAGCGTGACGCTTTCTTAACTAGTTGTGCATTTCATCACGAGCATCGCGTGTGCGCAGATAGTAGCGCTTCTGCGCTGCTTTAATACGCTCTTTGTTAGCTTGGTACTGTTCCGCTGAGTACGGCATGGCTATATTACTAACTTTTTATTTATCAGGATTAAAAAATGAAATACTACTTCGACGTGAACCACATTATTCTACTCAATCGACCGCCGGAGTCATATCAAAAAAACTTCTCCAGCGCTCCGCATTGTCTTCGTGCTTCCACCTCATACACAAACAAAATGTTTCTGGATCCTCCACGTGAACATACGTCTTCCTCATGAGCGGATCGTTGGTCACGGTTGATCCTTCTTTTAACCGACTGAACACGCGATCTGTGCACCGCGCATCTATAACCTTCACGAAGACCTCGACCTGCACGTAAGCGTGAGTATACTTGCGCACAGAACACAACTAAGCGCACACTACGTACCTTGCGCCTTCTGCCTATTGATTGATTCTCTTCAACAGATCCGGGGAGCATGTTGACGATGGGAACCTCAATGCTCATACCGTCGAACCAACCATGCATATCACGAGAAAGTGCAAGCCTATTGTTTGGGTCTCGATCGTACTTGGCGAATTCTCGTTTGTGGTCTCTGCTTTGCTTTCACGACACCAAATGACAGCTTTCTGCCTTGCCGTACGGTAAGAAAAACTTCTCGTGTTCAATCCGCTGAAAACGAAACTCGTCAGTCGAGGAGTCCAGATTCGAAACGCTTGTAGTCAACAATATGGACGAGATTGTGTTTTGCGGAGATTCCGAATCTTCTGGAACATAGTCGCCGAAGAATACGCGATGAAGATCAGTAGACATAGCGGTAACTGCTGCAACACGCGTCTCAACTACTTGGTTAGTTAAAGGAGAGCCCAGCGTTTGCGGTCCAGTCCTTAAGTCCGTTTCGAACAGCAAAGCAGCATCTTCTGTAAACGAAACAGAGTTAGCCCGCCACGAAAGCAGCTCTACGATGCAGCGACGATATATAAATGCACGTACCTGTTTTGAACAAAACATGGAGACACAACTTCTTGTCTTCATACCAAAACGCGACATTCTTGTTGCCAATGCGGCGCACAGGATCGTAGTATCCAATGCGTAATGTCGCCATCCAGTACAGTTTGCAGCGAATCCCTTTCGTGTCCAACGCGTTACCAACGGATCCAGCGACAAGCCACAATCCTGTTTGTGCGTGTTCTTGCTCCGGAACCACCACCAGCACGTGAATTTGTCTCGACTTTGGGGCGTACTCTCCAGTCATCTTGCTTTCTTCCAGCACATCGTGAATTGTCCACGACGCGCGCATCTCCATAAACGACGAAGTGTCAACTCCGCTCTGTAACATCGCGTCCAGAGTATCGTCGTCTGGCAGCCACGCGCCGTCCTTCTTCGCCAGGAAGAGCTGCAGCTTGTCAGCATCAACGTACTTCAAGTCGTTCGCCTTCTTCACCTTGATCGCATCCTTCAAGTCTCCCACCGTCTCACCCACATCGATGTCCACAGGGAACGCTCTGCCCGTCACACCAACGATCGCACAGAAGAGTTTCACCATCTTTCCTCGACGCGGCAGATCCTGGAATGGAGGGAGAGAATTCGCTATCGTACCTAAACGAAATGAAGATGTGATGACGGCGTGTTACATTGTCTTCCAGCGAATGGCGGTGAGGAGGTGTGGAGGAGGCCTCCTCCGCACCAGGTGCTACTTAGCGGTGGTGTCGACGTTTTCAGTAGCTGGAGCTCAGGAAGGAGTAGGGGTGTTCTCATCGGTAAATTACGGTAAGTAAAAAACTGCCGGCGTAATGTGCCAGTATATACTACTGACTCATGTCTCGGAACTCGGGACGATCATGCAATGGCTCTGTATGAAGGAGATATTCCTGACGAGATAAACGAATTACTGAGCGAAGATATTGATTCAGGACGCATGATTGGTGCAGTTTTGGCGAATGTACCGGGCGAGGGAGAGATCCACGTGTTGGTGATCGTTCCCCAGCACTATTATCACGATTCGCGCAATGTTGTTTGCCCATTTACAGGATATGTTCATGTCCGACCTATTCCAGCTAATGCTTTGCTGGAGAACAGTGTAAATCCGGGTGGATCACATCCAAGATCGAGTTACGGTCGATATCGCCACTACTTCCGGGCTATGGCGCCATTGACGCTTTTAAAGCGGAAGATCGACCTGCTGTGAAACATAAATTCGGTCTCGCGAGCTATAATTTCACATCTAGGAATACAAATGACGACAACAACGAGTACTTCATGAAATTGAAGGAAAATTTGAAGAAAGCCAACTATGATGGTTATAAGGCGCCCACTGAGTGTTATATCGACTGCAACAAGTTGAAGCTTTTTGATAGCCATCTATGATGACAATGGCGACGATCTGGAAGCAATGTCTTACTTGCAGCAGAATAGTTGGTCAGTAAACGAAGATACCGAGCCAGGCAATGATGATTTACGGTATTCACAACTCGCAGAAAGCGAAGAAGACAAAGAAGATGTAGAGGGAAGAGAAACTGCCGTTGAATAAGCTTTATATTGTAGACTTTTCTTCTTCACAGAAATCCTTTGCAAATGTTATGCGATAATTGGACATTTTCAAATCTTTATATCGCTTAACAATACGACCTGAACCAAATTATGAGCAGTCCTTACTATTGTGCCGCGAACATCACCTTCTTATGCTTCTGTTATCAATGTCACAACTCAATTTTAATCGCGATTGTCCCTACTGCCAACGTTGTTGGTAGATGCTGTGCAGATACCAGAGATTAACCAGAGCGAACTGCTTGACTGCAACGGAAATATATGAGCCACGCGTGGAAAACGCATCGCCAATGCAAACAGTGAACATGCAATACAGCGAGTAAAACGTGAATATATGTCGCACGAATACACAGCGTGGCATGGACAGCCAAGGGTATTCAATGCCCAGTGACCAAAATCGAAGTAACTAAACTGTTATTCAAGGCCGTTGTCCCTCATTGACTGCAGACTTGGAGCACCTCATAATTCTTGTCGAGTATGTATAGCAGTACAACCTTGCAGGCCTAGACGGCGATAGGCACAAACACGAATAAGCAACTCGGAAGTTCTCATTGAAAGCTTGCTGGATGCTTACGCTAATGCAGCGAAGGCGAGTTGGAGAACTGGGGAGAACGGTGTGGAGGCACTTGAACTCGGCGCACCGAGGCATGCTGGACGACAATGTGGATCTTGCTGAGGAATATCAAGTATGAGAATAGCTCGGAACTACCTGTATTGGCAAACAGAACAACTTGTCATACGATGCCTGCTCTGTTATTTTCACCTTACCTGTGTACATGCATCACAACGCTGAAGTAAGACCTGTCCGATGCAGGTTTGTGTCGACTGTCAACAGCTTATACGTCAAGCTCCCAAGTTGCACCCAACACCGACAGTGCTGCCTCGGTGAACGCAATATACTGATTAATGTGTGCTTCGAGTTGCAGCAGTTTCAGCCACGCTGCTCTGTCACGGTCCACTGCTCAAACCCGACGCGAACTTCACGGGTGAGAGCGCCATATGGGCGGACATGCTTCAAGCAAGACAAGGCCTTCAGCCTGCAGATCACGTTGAATTTCGGCCCATTGACAAAGAAAGACGCGGTCTAATCCGCCACCGGAATGCACCCTGCAGCGGCGGCACGTGCCTTTGCTTGCTGCTGCAAACGACTCGTTTGCTTTGCCCATGCGCCCGGTTATCGTGGGTTTGATCGGCTGATAGCCAGCCGTTTGTCCACCACCGCGATCCAAGCTCCAACTCCGCGACTGCTTAAACGGACGCTTCAGGCTGCAGCAAATGCTTCAGCGAATATAGAAAACGCCAGAGTGGTATTGGAGCCCGTATCCACATAGAACCAGCCGTCGCGATCTTCCTTACGACATGCAGTTCAACCGCGTCACTCCGCCACTTGCGTCCAAACCCCGAGAGCAAGAACTGATCCACAGGCAGTATGAAGAACCACAAGATATCGACGGTGGCGAGGCAGCTCAAGTCCAGTTCCAAGACAAACTCTACGCGCGTGGCGTCACCTTCGTCCGACGACTCCAAGAATTCTTTTGATGGGATTGCAGGTGGTAAAGTGCCGGTTTCGAGCTCCGGACCCGCACTTTAAGCCCCGAAGAGCTCGAGCAAGCGGCTACGGAACTGCGGGACCAAGTGGAAGCTTTGCGGCCGGAGCTTCTGCCACTTTTGGGACCTCTCCCGATCTCTGGAAGGATCTGGAACCTCCAACAACCATCGGACGCGGTGGCATTCAGTGCCCTGCTACAGGACCGACTTTTGTGTTTACCGGAACTCAATCGCAACTCGCCGTGCTACAGTGCAAGGGATTTGGTGCTGCTTTATACCAAGTTAAAATATCTAGAGACCTTCTCGCAGGCTGAGTTGGCTGGTTACGCCAATGCAGTGACTCCAGCATCGCCGTCAACTGTAGTGGAAACTGCACCACTTGTGCGTGTTCGACAGGAAGAGGTTCGAGTGGTTCGACAATTGGCGACTGTGGCGAACACGACTGAGCTTTTTCCAGGTTGGCTGCACTGTTACATATCCCATGTCATGGTGACGCTTGGAACGAGATCATCAAGTTTGCGGCCAACGCACTGCCGTTCGCCGAGCAAACCGAGTCGCTACTGGTCCGTGGATCGGACGACCGATCTACACTGTGTCCGCTTACCAAAACCAACAGCTACAACGCGTCTACGATTCCGTTCTCTACGGATGTGGCTCGAGGAAGCTGCACATGCTCCAGCATTTCGCTGACAGCTTTCGAGCATGCTGAACGGCTGCGTAAACAGCTACTGTTGAACTCACTGTCGATAAACCCAAACGCACAGAGTTCCTCAGAGTTTTTCACTACCAAGATGCGAACCGCTAGGGCACGTGTGGCTACGTGCCTAGGTGTCTCTGACATGATTCGTGCCGACCAACTGCGAGTTTTGCTTTCCCCATCCGGCACAGATGCCGAGCTGTGGGCCACTGTGGCTGCGCTCGCCAGATTATATTCTGGGCTAGGAGAGGAGGAGAATCTGCCTGGTGGTGTCGGACCGGAGCAATGCAAGGTAACTAGTATCATTACAGCCGGGGGCGAAATTGGCCGTGGATCAAATAGCGCTTCCGGTGGACGACACTTCAGCCGCTTAACACCGAGTGGGGAGGCCGGCACCCCTGGTGAGCCACTGCGCAAGTTCCCTAGTGGCTTGGTAGACGTTGTAACTTTACCGGCACGGGACGATCAAGGCGCTGTCAACCGAATTGAGGATCGCATCAAAGAGCTGGTACATGAGAAGTTGGACCGTGGCAGCGGTGTGGTGCTTCTACACGTAGTTGTGGGTACCAAGACGGGCTACGCGTGTCCTTCCATGTCTGTGGTCGATGCATTGGCAGGGCAATATCCTAACCGACTGATGGTCGTCATGGACGCTTGTCAAATGCGTGTGGACAGATTGCTATACCGAGAATGGCTGCCAAAGGCTATGTGGTGCTTATTACGGGTTCAAAATTCTTCGGTGGTTCCCCGTTCTGCGGCGCAGTTCTTATGCCTATGCGCTGTGTGTTCGAGATGGAGGCTGCTGCGGTCGAGTGCCACTCGGAAATAGCACTGCCGCTCGGTTTGGAAGATTATTTCTCTAGATACGATATACCTGAGGATATGCGCCACGTGCGCGAGCGTCTGGGTACCAAAATGAACATCGGACTACTGCTGCGCTGGGAAACTGCGTTTGTCAACATGGAGCCATTCTGCATGATTCCACCGGCCAACGTGTCGGCCATCTGTAAACTGTACATGAGCACATGCAGAGCGAAGGTTCAAACTTCGTGGAGTCACATGGTTGAGCTACTGAATCCTCCTGAACCTACCGAGAGTGACAGCAGCAGCACGGTGACACCCATAGACACTATTGTTGCATTCAAAGTGTGTGACCAGAACGACGAATTCCTGGATATGTCAGCCCTTAAGGCTCTGCACACGCTGCTGGCAAAGGATCTGTCTGATGCCCTGCCGGATGACGCCCTGGCTAAGAAGCGGTGTTTGTTAGGCCAACCTGTGTCTCTGGGAAAAAGTGGAGCTGTGCTACGCATCGCTATGGGAGCCGATATGTTTAACGAAGTGTACATTCGAGGCAAGGGAGAAAGTGACTTCGCAGCTGCCATGGAGCCGCTCTTTGAAAATGACGACGCTATCTTACATAAGATTGCACTGATACTACGTCATTGGGAAAAGCTGCACCATCAATATATTGAAGAGTGCGTGGAGCCAACGACGCTGGAACCACTCAAGCCGCTCAGCGACTGGAACTTCAGTGTTAAGGATACTCAAGTCGCAAGCGTAGTGCACCAGATGCAGCAAGATGGTATTCTGGGAGGTGACGATGCTGAAGAAGAGTCCAAGTTAGCAGTCGTGTACGACTTGAATGCGATCGACATGGCTTTCCAGGCGCTGCTAACGTCCTTTCCGGGCCATTTCGACCATCGCTTTGCAATGAAATCGTGCCCATTGACGTTTTTCGTGAAGCGAGCTATCGAGAATGATGTTGGGCTCGAGTGCGCCTCGATTGTGGAAGTTAAGCATGCATTGCGCCTGGGCTGCCCACCTCACCGTATCGTGTTTGACAGTCCATGCAAAACGCGACGCGATCTGAAGTTCGCCATGAATGCCGGCGTAGAGGTTAATGCAGACAATTTTGAAGAGCTCGAAATCATTCGCGAGCATGCTGAGGCAATCTTTCAGTCAAGCTTCCCAGAATGCACTCCTCGGTACGCTGGGAATTTACCTCGTGTCGGACTGCGTATCAACCCACTGCTCGGTGTGGGTACTAACGCTTGTTTAAGCGTTTCGACCGTGCAGTCGAAATTCGGCGTGCCTCTCACACCTGAGAACCGCGCCAAGATTATCGCATTCTTCTGTGCAAACCCGTGGATGACAGGGCTACACGCACATGTTGGGTCTCAGGGCTGCTCACTTGAGATGCTTTCTCAGGGTGCTGTTGTACTGAGCGAGTTAGCTAACGAGATTGATACTGCCGCCGGTACAAGCCGCATCAAGGTACTGAACATTGGCGGTGGTTTGTCAACTAATTTTGACGGGGAAGATGTGTCCCCAACTTTCGCGGAGTACGTGAATGTCCTCCGTCGCAAGGCCCCACAACTTTTGAGCGCACTGGTCGCATGATTCTGACCGAGTTTGGGAGCAGTGTGAGTTCCAAGACGGGCTGGACGGTCAGCGAAGTGGAATACGTGAAGACCCACCCGCCAGTCGACGGAGATAACCTCGAACAGACCGCCATTATTCACGCAGGATCGGATTTGTTCCTGCGCACGTGCTACCGTCCTGACCTTTTTGAGCGGCGGCTATCCGTATACAAGTACGTCTCCCTTTGTATTGTTGTTGTTGAGGGACTACATGCTCATGTTTTTGTTTTTGTGTGTATGACAGTTCTGCTGGTTTGGTATCTATGGCTCCTCTGTCAGTGCAGAACGTTGCGGGTCCGCTGTGTTTTGGCGGTGATTTAGTCGGTCGTCGTGTGGAGTTACCAACCATTTCTCGGGGCGACCTCGTGGTGGTACATGACACAGGGGCGAATACGATGTCCATGTTCAGCCGCCATTGCAGCCGTCCAGCTCCTGCTGTCTACGGCTACCGCGCGGATAAAGAAGGTGAGATTTCACTCGAGTTGCTGAAGCCAGCAGAATCTCCGGAGGAAGTCATGAGTTTCTGGGGATAAACGCTTGGTCATGCGATGAGAGCAATTATGTTAGATGTGGATAATTCGCGAGTAGGAGATAGGTGCAGCAGGTACACAACCAATTGCATACAGCTAGTTTGTGTTTATTAACCTCTTCTTGAATGCTCACGCCTGAGGTTTTTGAGAGCGTAGCTTCGCCACGAGTGTCTGGATCTTGCCGTCTTTCAGCCGCACAAGCTGCTCCAGTTTTTGCACTTTCATCTCCATAATTTGCACAGTCTCACGAAGCTCTGCGACCACGCTATCCTTCTCAGCCAACTCTTGGCGCATGAGTTCACTTTTACCAGATGTCTCGCTGCTTGGTGTGTACGATTTTCCGACAGAATCGATTGGGTGTACGGAAGCATGCATTGGAGCTGCAGGTGATTCCATGAACCGGCCCGAATCGTCAACGTCCTGCACCGACATGTCATTCATCGATGCCAACGAATTTCCACGAGCATCAGACAGCTTGTCAACGGATGTTGAGCGGTAGTTTGCGTTGGTAGGGCTGACGTTGCCCAACGTTCCAGCAATTGCACTATTCGAGGAGATAACGCTGCTTGTTTCATCTTCGGGGTCAATTACTTGTCGGGGTATTTGTGGAGACGATGAAGATGCCGGTGTCTTCTCGCGGTAGTTAGCAATCTAAAGTTCATAGCCGCATAACGGTGAACTCGACATTAGATGCGGGCATTTACCAATGGCGGCAATATTCCAAACGAAGAATGCGTACCTTGAGCTGAAGTTTTACAAGTAAATGCTCGATGGCGCCGGGGTGGCACTGTACTAGGTCGTCGATATCCTGTTTGGACAGTGAAATGTGAAGCCTCTTGAAAACTTTCCCTGCAAATGGCATCGTTTTCCACCGTTAGAATAATAAACGCGCACGAGCGCTGACATCTCCGCATCGTGCTTCTTACGGTTGAGCGTATTCCAATTGTACTGCTTCTGCTTGAGTGAGTTTGCAGCGCTGTAGTTGTGCATCTGTACGAGCTTGGGGAAGTAAAATGCCACAACCTCAGCTGCCAGGATGCCATCGCTGAAATCTCGCGCAATACTTTCTTCGGGCGTGACAACGGAATCTCATCGATCCAGGCATACACGCGCTGCAACGTGTCATCGTCCAGTGGCAGATCCATCATCGTCTCTTGCTACTTCCGCGCTGTGCGGGCAATGCCAATTGCTACTCTCGTCGAGTGCTACACGAAACGACGCCAACCGTTATCTCAAAACCAAAATCCCTCTATTTACTCAGTCTCAAAACGCCTTCCTCATCTTAATGCTCAACCACCAAGCCGACGTAGAGCTGCTTCACTCATCAGTTTGCGCTTGTGTCCATTCACGCAGTCTGTTGAGCAGTACTTGAACTCCAGCCGTGTGAAAGGGGACTTGCCTGCGTACTTGCCACAAAAATCGCAAGCAAGGCCTGCAGCAATTTTGCGCTCCAGCTCCTCCTGGCGAGTGGCTTCCTCGCGCTTCAGCTCAGCAGCTTCCTTCTTCTGCTGCTTCTTTCGCTCTTTCGCCCGACGTCGCTTTTCCGCCTCCTTTTCCTTCTTGCGCTGCTCCATTTCGCTCGTGAGTCCCTCAGGAATCTGAGCCGTAGCGTAGTCCCACGCGTCAGGGTGCTCTGCCATGTATCGTCGGAATGCATTCCGAGTCTCCTTCGAGCTGCATAGGAAGTACGGTGGGCGGCCATGGAGGTCTAGAAGAGCTGGGTTGGCCCCTTGCTTCAGCAAGTACTCTACAATAGCAACAGTATTCTTCGCAGCGGCGTGGTGAAGTGCCGTCATGAACTTTCATCCGCCTCGTTCACGTCCACGCCACCTACTTCGCCATTAGAGAACAACTCCTTGATACCCTTCAGATCGCCGTCAATGGCCAGCTGAACGATATGAGGAGGAGGCACCGACTCATTCTCTTCTTCCTCGACCTGCTTGGACGTTGTCATTGCCTCGGGAGAGGAGTTGCTAGATTGTATCTTCTTACTCTTCCTTTCTGCAGTTTTACTGTTCTTTGCTGGTGATGGCGTGCTAGCTTCTAGTGGAGAGAACCTGACGCTGCTTAGGTCGGAGCGCACCCGGCACACCTCTTTGAAGGTGGGGCGGAACGTAGCAAAAGGAATTCGCTTGAGGCGCTTGTCATCTGCCACAGTACAATACCATTAGCTACACCGGCAAACTCAGTATTTTGTCAACGCACCTGGCTGTAGGACTGCATTCTTCTCCTGGAAGAATGTCGCACGCTCTGTCTTCCCACTAGAGAGAAATATAAGATCAGCATCTTTCAGGATGTCCTTCCACTCTACAAGCAACGCAGCCACGTCTTGCTTTAAAGCCGCTTCATTGTATCGTCGCAAAGTGGCGCCCGCCGACTTTGCCTTCCGTTCGCATCACTAGCAGACTGCGCACCGCCCTGTTTCCGTCGCGTCGTGTACCTCTGGAACGTCTTATGACACAACGCCTTATCTTTATCAAACACAGCGCCGGCAAAGCGTCCACTGCGTAGCAGTAATACCGCCCACCGGAATTTAGATGCATAGATCTTCTCTAGCGCCGTGTATGGGTTGAAACTCTCTTCGTCAGCATCAGGGAGAATGTTTTGAACACCTACAATACCCAAGTCCCATAAAATATCCCATCAGATCTTGCACAACAAATAACCACAGCAAATTATTTTTTGTACCCACCTTGAACACACTTTTTCCGTCTGAAAACTCCACAACGGGCTCTGTAGTCGTGAACGTTTCTCTTCCTCCTCTTCTTCCTCTTCATCCCAGGAGGAGGACGAAGAGGACGAAGCATAACCCCGTCCTCCGTCCCTATGCTCTTGTCCTTGTGTCTCTCTAGATACGCCTGTGCGTCTTGCTTCGACAGACTGGCAAGGCCTCGAGCACGTCGCTTGAGATTCACACAGTGCGCTGGTGACTTGAAGTGCGCGTACTGGTCGTCCAGTGATGCAAAAGCAGTTATGTCGCACGTCCCACAGCGAAGCCCCAGGTTCACACGCTCGTCCAGCGCTGCAATCTGTAGACGGAGGGAGACGGATGATACATCCGACTCTGAAGTGTTTTCTTGGACGCTTGGACGCTCGAACTGCCGTGTGTCGCCTGCCACTGCACGTACAGTCCATTGGTTTGTCTGGCGAGGCTTGAGATCGCTCAACGCAATGCGTCCGTAAGCCTGCGGGGTCTTGGACTGCTTGGACGTCATTGCTCAAGAGATGCAGATTGGAAAGTGTGTCAAAGTGCAGCGTATACACTTTTGTGAGTGATGGTCTTGCTAAACAAATGGTACAATGTACCACACAGTATCATTTATTTCAGACCGTAACTTTACACTATTGTACTTATATGTTAATAGTGTTTTGATGCACCATATATTTCGGACCGCGGTCAATAACTGATTACCCCTGGACTCTTCGAAGAAGTATAGTAACCTACAGCATCGAGATGCCGTCTTTAGAGCAGCGTAAGCGTCCTGCTTCGTGCGGCACAGGCTTCCACGTGCGTCTGTGGTGCAACACAGACCCATGCGGAATTGTGTGCGCCGTCATCTCCTGGTTCCTGGTTCTCTACGCCGAGTGCACCGTCGTGGTATGTCCACATAATCTTAACCATTACCCTTGTCATCCTCTAACGCCTCTATTTACCGCAATTTAGGGCGTCGTGATATATCCGTGGATGGGTCTATCGCCTCTGGGTCTGCTGCATATCATAATCTTCACAGGACTCTGTTTCCTGGCTCTTGTATCGCACGGCAAAGGTCTTAAAAGTCTCTACAATGGTACTCGAAGAACTGCAATTCCTGACTTATTTATGGTGTATTTTGTTGCATTGCAGCCATGCTGACAGACCCTGGAGCTGTCCCTGAGTCGGCTCTGCCTCTGGCATTAGCCAATGCCTCAAAGGAGGAAGTTTCACGGTGTGTTTAGCCCTAGAAACGGAGCAGGGAGGGACAAAGAGCCACTGCTAATTCTGCAATGTGGTTTGTTGCTGTAGATTGGAAGAGCAGAGATATCGTACGTGCCGACGGTGTCGCCAGTTTAAACCTGGTAGGGCCCACCATTGCTCGATCTGTGACCGTTGCGTCATTAAGATGGATCACCACTGCCCGTGGGTGAACAACTGCGTTGGCCTGGGCAACCACAAATTCTTCCTGCTCTTCATCTTCTACGTGTTCGTGCTATCTTCCTACGCACTTACGCTCGTGTTCTTCCGCTATGCGAAGTGTATCAATGAATCGTACGTGATTAAACAAATGGTGCTCTTAGCTTTTGCCTCTAAGTGTGCGTTTTACTAACCATGTTTTTTGCCTAGATGCCCAACTTACGGGGCTATCCGTGTGGTCTGTCTGATTCTAGAGGCAGTTCTCTTTGGACTCTTCACTATGTGCATGATGTGCGACCAGTACAGCGTCATCACCACCGGAACTACGCAGATTGACCGCCTCAAGGGCGAGGTGACAGACAATCTCGGTCTGCGCGAGGTATTCGGTGGTTCGGACTGCAAGTTCTCTTTGCATTGGCTCCTTCCAGTCAATATTTGGTTCCCCTCGTAAGTTGCTCGTTGCCAGCGAAAACGGTCGCATGAAACTCCGGTAGACTAAAACCACTGTGCTGTCTTTTCTTGTACTAGGTCCGTCAAGAACCAAGTTCTCGGCTACGTCCTGGAACACGAGCTGATTTTTTCCGAGGACGAGGCCTCAGAAATGGATACCTTCTTGGATGACGACAGCGCCGCCGAGGCTGCCATCACGATGACCACAGAGACGCTCGAGGGTGGATGGTCTGTGGAGAAACGGGTTCCTGCCAGCGAAGCCGCTGAGATCGTGTAGGAGGAGGCGTACAAGCATTGGTACAAATAGTTTAAGTCCTGAGCGGCACGAGTGACTCAGAGTGCGTGTGCTGCTAGGAAGTGGAGGCGCTGCCATCGCTAGCAAAAAGGTTGATCTCTCTTCCCAACTCAATGCACAACGATTCTTAGCCTGCAATTGAGAGCATAGTCTAGCAGCTGGGATAGTCGAGATTGCCGCGCATTCTTTCTTACCATGGGAAGCAACGGTCTCATTCATCGCCTGGTTGTTGTTAGCACGAAGCTAGCCAAGAAGACAGTCATCGTCACGTAAGGACACGGGCGAACAAGGTGACGCTCTCTGGCAAGGCTGTTGTTGAAGCAGCGCCATGCCTCTACCGGTCAAGTCCCCTTTGCACGCTTAAAGCGTGTACATGTAGCAAAATCGCTTCAATGTCGTGTGTACATCGTTGGTAATCCTGCGTCCATGATCATCGTTGCCAGCTTAAAAGTGTGTGTGAACAGCTAGCCGAACAAATTGATGTCATGGATCATGGATGTTCGGCAACACCTTGTTTCTTGTGTCATGGGAGTAAGTCGTGCACATCCAGAGAGTGCATCCGCGGGAAACAATGCTTGACGTCGGTAAATGTCTGCATGTTCATCGATAAACACACGCAGCACATAAGGCGACCCAAGCACGCACGCATGAACGGAGAAAAATAAAGACCAATAGAGGAAGACGATATTATCTTACATAAGATACGGAGGCGGGTGGATAGCGCACGAGATCGACACGGCTGGCTTGCGGGCTGGTTGAGCTCCCTCCTACTCCTACCCGCCAAGCATGAAGCATACCGTCCTGCGAGCTGTGCTGTGCTGCCCCCTCCTCACCCTGGAGATTATTTACGCAATGACGCCGGCGTCCTTGAGCGCACGATGCGCATTGCACGCATGTTTCTTAAGACGCGGGTCGTCGATCTTCTGCCAGTCCTGGACCATCGCGAGTACGCGCGCGGCGCTCTCCGATTTGGCAAGCTCGTCGTGATACAGAGGGCACAGTGTCTCTACCACATGGAGACTTTCCCTCTGCACTTCAGGCTTGACATCGGCGCCCCCAGCCGCAAGATCCACAATGAACTGCCAGCCATCAGACTGAATAAATGCTTGACGGCATTGCGGGTGGTCGCAGAGCCGGGCGAGAGCAGCGCTCACTACCCGCGCCACGCTCTTATTCTGAGATTGACCGAGCGCCACAAGCTGCGGCACAAGGCTAGCCATGCCCGATCGCGTCTCCTCACGCGTCGACATAGAAATCGTTCCCAACACACCCTGCATCTGTGCGTCCGCGTACTTGCTCTCGAGCAGACCCTTGAGGGCCGACACGCCGTCCTGAATGCTCTCTGGCGAGAGCGGCATTGTAGGAAGCGGCTTAGGGGCCGCGCGCTTCACGCCATTCGTGGACGGGGTCTTCTCGCACAGCATCTGACTGCGTCGGAACAGGTTCTTAAGCTCGTGGTGCAAGTGCATCAGAGCAGTGATGTCGCCCTCACGTCGCTGCACTTCGACGACGTACTCTTCCTTATTGGTCTTGAAGATGACAATATTGAGACTCACACGCTGCACGGCGTTGCGACGGTACTCGACCTTCCACTTGCACTTGTCAGCCTTGAACTCAAAGTCCGTGTCCAGTTCACAGAGCTTGATACCCACGACGCCACACACGCGCTGTGTGGACTCGAGCTTCACATGGAAGTGCGTGTGCATCTCGAGACGGAATGGAGCAGGCGGGAGGTCCCGCGGCGTCACGTTCACATACTTGGTGCGGTCCACGCGCATACCGAAGGACGGCGATGTGGAGGCTTCAGGTTTCTTGGTCACGCCCGCGATCTTCTTGGACGGCATGGCGAACGTCATGGGGCCCGGGAACGCAGCGCCAAGTTGCTCCAACGGGCTGCGCGGTCCGGGCATGGCGAAGGGGTCGCCGATGCTACCGCCATGGAGCGGTAGTTCAACTGGTCGGCCTGGTCGTTTGGTGTGATCGTGCCGTATACGACCTTCTCGTCCTGCTGTTCGTCTTTGCCTTCGCTTTTGCGGTCCATTTTGTACTTGCTGGTTATATGCACCTGGCTTTTTCTGAGCTTTTCGATCTGTGGCCTACTGGGGATTTTCAGGAATGAACCGGCAGACTGCGCTGGGAGAGTGCTTTGGAATGGCGAAGAGCAGAAAACGGGCGAGCTCCGCCGTGAAACCAGACGGTGCACCCGAACTGATCCTGTGGGCTATTTACGAAGTAAAACGTTGATTGAAAATGCTAAAATGAAGTGTCTCTATAGACAATAGAGTTCCGTCTGTTGTTAATTTATGGTGAGGAGATCGATAAAAACATTAGGTAATGACAGCCGGTTTAGAAAAAAACAGGAGGTGTGAGCACGCAGTTTGAAGGCAAGTCGACCTCAAGTTTTTTTAGCATTACAGGGTACTGTATAGAGGTAGATTGTCAGTGTCAAACATGCGTTAACAACAAATCCGCATACATCCGAGGTCGCTCATACCGGTATTACCCGGTATGAATATTGATTAAGGGAGGTTAATATTAAAGCTTAGAGGATCAATGAATTAGCCTCTGATTTAGCTCTTCAATCCTTTAGAACGTTCGCTGCTCCCTCTTCGTTCAGGGCAAAAAAGCCCATCCAATGGCTCTTGTCAAAATACGATGACAAATGTCACCACTTTTGGCGGATTCCTCTAGTCTGATTTAAGTTTGTCCGCGTGCTGGAAGCGGAGTCATTCGCTCTCTTTGGCAGCGGATGCAGCATTACCGTTTCTCGTGTGGTTCCAGGCGCGTGCAAGCTATTTCAGGCAGCTCAGCTGCGAGGCGACTGGAGGGGTTCGGGGCGCGTGGGTGGAAGGTTGGTCGCGTTTTCCAGCAAATACTGCTGCCGGCTGTTTGCAGGAATGGTCAACAGTGGCGCAAAGAGGCACCAACGACTTGTCTGCGCAATCTGTTACCCAGGAACGCCAAGATGGCTGAGACCGGGTGCCGCCGCAGAAGCACGGAAGTTGTGGCTGAGCATCTTCGTTGCCAGGTGCTGCAGCAGCATAAGCATCTACCATACCAGACCATAACTTGGCGTTATTGGAAACGTTTGCTAAAAGTCAGGTGCTCTTGTAGCAAATGTCAAGGAGCGTTAGCTTACGCATGGCTGTGCTTGAGTTGAAGCGGACAATTCAACAGCTAAAGAATACGCTACTGTGCTAGCGCCCGCTAAGGCAGCGCATCGTGGCCAAGTTCGTTTGCTTGGTGTCAAACAGTCTCTGCATTCGCCTGCTTCATTCAGCAAGCACCGCAGTCGATGGCCTGCTGCACTACAAGAAATGTCGACCACGTACGTAGAGGCCGCGATACGATCTGTTGCCATTAACTTTCGATTGAGTCGTCGCGGAACAATGCGAGCGACGCAGTCCGTCGAAGCTCATAGCAGTTTGCGTTCCTCCTTGCACGGAAATAATGCACGCTTTCAAGTCCTATGAGCGTCGATATATGACCCGACTTGTCAAGCAATGGCCAATTTTATCGGGTGGTTATGAAATGGGAGTAAATGGCTGGCGTCGTCCGTTACGTCTAATGAAAAAGCAAATTGGCCCGACTTGCTTTGGGGCTATTCTCTTGAGGGGACACTGCGTTGAGCGAAGTAGGGACCATGGCGTCGGCCAGGACGTTGAAGTCGGCCACAAGCGTCAGTCGGTTCATGAGTGGCAAAAGAAGTCTTCGGTGTACTGCGCGAACGGAGGAGGCGGTGTTGGCGGTTCGCTCATTGACGAGGCGCAGCCTATTGATGGTAAAACATTCACTGCAAAGAAGATGCTTATCGCGGTGTGGATGTGCGTCGGCCTAGTGCCTTTGATCCTACAAGCGAGAAGCTACCTAAAATTCGTGACCCCGCACAAGATCTCGGAAGAGCTGGTGGTTCCAGCCGGCGCACCAAAGCTCACAACGGACATGGAAACGCTTTGCCCCATGGAAGGATTGGTAATTGCTGGCGCATGGTGGAACGTCATTATTACGCACTACTACTACGTGGAGCAAGGGAGGGTTTGCCATTTCGTCGTGCCGCAATACAATATCCATGGTTCCTACATCCTAGGGACTGAACTAGTGGAAGCATCGTCGACCACGCCAGCTAGCTGCTCTGCGAACAGCTATTATCTCAACTATTATTTCTACCACGGGAGCATTGGCTACTACTCGTTCTACGAGGAGGCCTTAGGCACGTATTGTGCAAACGACAGCATTGGCTATGTGCTGGTACGCGGTCTTGGGACCTACGATAGCAACGGCGCACCGCTATCCCACGACTCTGGAGATACAACGTACAGAAGGTCTTATTGGTATGGTCTCTTCGGCTCGGTTTGGATTGTGTATCGCTCAATTCTGTTGAGAAGAAGCTATGTCTCATGTAAACGCTACGGAAGGAGGTGTGATTCGATGCAAGAGCCAATGTTATTAAAAGATGCTGTGGTGCACGTCAAGAAACCATGCGTCTTTCAGCGCATGGGGCAAGGAACTATCACCGCGTTGCACTGGTATATCTGCTGGTGGAAGGTCTAATGAGTGACCTGTTCATGTTGATCGCCCAAGATGGATTTCTTGCGAAGGTGCAGTACATCTCTTTGGGCTACAACTTGTCGGGGGTGCTATCAATTCTGTTTGAACTAGTTGAGTCGATGAACTGGATGGGAGAAAAGGTTCGGTGTCTGATCAAGCGACTGCTATTCAACTACGAAACAGCCTTAATTGGTGAGTTTGCATGCGCGGCAGCGATGCAGTATTACCTGACCGGTTTGAACAAGTCTAGCCTTAGGCACAGTAGGGCAACAGCAGAAGTGCTGTCATACTACGTATGGAGCCTGGTGGGACACGGCATCATCGTGCTCGGGATCGTTGCGGTTATCATATCAATCCGGTCGCTAGGGGCGCTCATTACCGTGCGATGGCACTTCGGCTCTTTCTCACCTCTACTGGCACCATGCAGCGTCGACACAGTTCTGGGGATACGCAGCAAAATGATATTGCTGGGTGGTTATACGTGGGAAGACGGAAAGCTTTACTATGTGGGTGAGACGCTGAAAGCGTATGGACTTCTGATGATGCAGGAAGAGAACGGAGGCCAATTCCTTTTAATCCACAAGCTGCATTGGTTTGAAGTTCCTCAAGGTGAATTGCTCGTGATTGGAAAGGTGGACGGCAACTGCGTAGTACGCTGCACTGAGCGACCTTGTACAGGCATCGTGACCATGTTTAATAAGTCGTTGGGGGATAACCCTGCCAACCCAGCACTTGTGGGGCAGCAAAGCCTTGCGTAAAAAACAATGAAGCAACAGTTCCATACGTGATAAACTTTTGTGCGTTGAACTCGTCAACACAAATCTCCCTTTGTCTGGCAAGTGGTTGCGGTCGGTTTCAAATAGTTTTGTTCTTGGAGGTGTTAGAAGACCAAAGAAGTAATAGAGCAAGACCGAAGACCAAGTCTAGTGCTTTTACTAAAGAAGCGGTCGAAAGTGCTTGGAATTGATGGCGCATCGATCACCCACATCTCATCGACTGTGGCTTTTAACGTGATGATAGCATGGCCAACGATGGTGGCGGTGTGGTTAACGGTGGGGATGTTGCCACTACTGCTACAGGCCAGAAGCTACTTGAAATTCGTAACCTCGCACAAATCGACAGATGAGCTGGTTGTTCCAGTTGGGTACAGCAGGGGAGATTTCAAATATTGAAGACCGCTGTCCTGCTGAAGGTTTTTTCATTTTCCCAAGCGTGGTGGAACGTTGCGATAACACATTACTACATCGTGGAGCACGGACATATCTGTCATTTTGTGATGTCGCAGTACAATGTTCACGGTGCGTACATCTTGGGGATGGGGGATGTAACACTGTCAGCGACGACACCAACGAGTTGTTCTGGCCAAAGTTATGCGTTCTACGAAGAAGCTCACGGCATGTACTGTGCTAACGATAAAGCCGCGTACGTCCGAGTTCGAGGTCTAGAAACGTACGACAGCAATGACACGGCTTTGGCAGAAGATAAAGGAGAATATAGTTATCGACAATCGATCTGGTATGGCATTTTCGGCTCAACTTGGATTGTTTACCACGTGCTCCTCCTGTGAAGGAGCTGCGTTCTGGGCAAACACTATGTAAGAAGATGCGACCAGATGCAGGAAAAATGTCAAAGTAGTTTATATCCGAGAAAGCATGGGGCTTTCCACTCACGGCGCAACGAACTACCATCAACTCGCGGCACTGTTCATGTTACTCAAGGGCGTCATGAGTGACTGATTGCCTAAGATGGAGTTTTCGCTAAAATTTGATACGTCTCGCTGGGGTATAACTTGTCGGGACTGCTTTCGATGTTCTTTGAAATGCTCGAGAGCATGAATTGGCTGTGTGAGAATGTCAGACTCCTTGCGAAACGACTCATTTTCAGTTATGAATCCTCGCTACTCGGCGAATTGCTAGGTGCTGGGGTGTTGCAACATTATCTCACTTGGATAAACCGACCCGAACTAGGGCAAGCACGATCTACCGCTCTTACAATCCCGTATTATGTTTGGAGTCTGGTGGGTCATGGTGTTATCGCGCTTGGTCTTGTAGGTTTCGTCATTTCTGTTCGAGTACTTGGTCGTCCATTTTCGTTCGTTGGCAACATGGCACCTGGGCAATTCTATCAGCGCCATTTTGTGTTGACAGCACATTGGGTATGCACAACAAAATGGTGCGTCTGAGAAGATATTCCTAGGACTCTACTACACTAAGGAAGCTCTAAAATCGTTCGGCTTTATGAAAATGATAGAGGTGAATGGAGCAGAATACCTTGTCTTCCGGGAGATTTACTGACTTGCAGTGCCACGACACGACGTGTTCGTTGTTGGAGACGTGTCAAGACACTGGGTCGAGCCTTGTAGTGAGCAACCGTGTACAGGATCCATCGGGTTATTCGACCGACATCTTGGTGGGTCAATCGGTTGCGCCGGTCTCGGTCGTCCTCGTACGATTCACATCGACAACAAAGTCGTGGATGATCCTGCCCCGCTGAGCGCACTATCTTCTCCATCAAACGGAGTTACCACTATGCAAACACAGTGTGCGCTACCCTTCAAGACAGCATTTTATTGAGGAGGTGCAATGGATAAAAGATTAAATGACGACTTCGACATGTGAGTTTCAACAATTTCTAGTCCGATCCAGCGTAGTGTATAAGCACCATGCTGCTGGCGATAATGGAGACACCGACAAAGAAAGAAACCACGAAGTACTTCCCCTTAGGATCGAACCGGTACGCTCCTGGGAGCAGTTCCTTAGCAGAAATGCACACCAGCATACCCGCCACCACAGCATATAGGGATGCCCGTAACGCGTAACTCATACCCCCGAAACTGCTGCCCAGCCCACGGCTGCACCGAGTGGCTGTGCGATCCCGCTTATCGCTGTCCACTTGAAGGCTTGTAGCTTGCTTCCAGTGGCATAGTACACTGGCGCTGCAATCGCGACTCCTTCAGGCAAGTTGTGTAAAATGATGCCGACGGATAAGATAATACCTGTCTCCATTCCCTGCAGCGATGATACGAAGAGCGCTAGGCCTTCCGGGAAGTTATGAATTGCGATGGCAATGCCTGTCATCATACCCGCACGCCGAAACTCGTCTTTTGGTGTTGAGCTGCAGCCAGTAACTCAGCATCCTCATTTTGACGACCAGCGCTCTCAAGTAGATTCATAATACCACCGCGGCTCGACTCCATAACGCACGGCGACGTGATTGTGCTCCCTACTGCGATTCCGTCTTCCTTGCTATTTTGCTCGTCCCAATAACTCCCTTTCTTCTCCACCGTCATGTGAACAATGTACTCGATTGGGAGGATGCATGCCATACCGATCAAGAAAGCACCCATCGTGGCGGCCCAAGCGTTACCTTCACAGGTATTACCGCAGGTACCTGTACCAGTTGAGGCTGCGCCAGTCTCGTATGCCTCCGGGTTTGCAACACCGCCAGTAGTGAAGGCAGCCTTGTAAAATGTGACTGCTTCCATCCACAGATCAGCGAAGGCAATGAAGATCATGACTCCAGCGGATAGAGAAAACGCTACGGAAAGTGACCGCGGGTTGCCAAGAAACATGAGCTTATCCACGGAAATGACGAGCACAGATAACGAGGTGGCAATAGCTCCCAGCACACTCATGCCCATGGCAGACACAATAACTGTCGTGGTGATTTCGTTCGTAGTGGTGGTTGATCCATCATCGTTTGGTGCATCGTCATCTTTGTCTGTCAACTGGAAGAGACTCATCATGTTGTTTTCTTCATGCTCCAGGATGTGACAGTGAGCGACATAGGCCTCCGACGTGTCGAAATTGTATTCGTCTGCGCCACGCTCACTGCCTTCAACAAGAAACTCATCAGGGGTGCAGGCCACGTAGCAAACCTGGGTCACGGTGGTTGAGGCTCGATTTGTTCCTGCATTTGGGATAACCACCACATCCTTGAGCGAGTTGGTGTCCACTTCATCGTCACTTGCGCCACACTGAGCATTCACCACATGCCAATGAAACGGGTGAGGGTCATCCGTTGGATTTTGGAAGTGCCATTTCTCCACTTTGCCTTTCGTGCAGTCTAACGTGTTCTTGATGGTAGTCGAGTTAACTTCCATGCCACGATATTTAATAAGGCTCTTGGTCGGGCAGTTTGTAGAGATATCCATTTCTCCAAGGATAATCGATCGTTCCTTCCCACCGAGCTCCTGGAATAGTTTCTTAAGATCTTTGCGCTGGACAAGCTTGGAAGGCAGGGTTCTTGAGGTCATACTTTCAGTCTTGAGTGCCTCAGATACGCGAAACTGCATAACGCGCGAGTCATACGTCGTGGTGACAACCACCGTCGGGATGTCGACCACTTCGTACGTTTTGCCATCTTGATCGTTTGAGAAGTCACAGAATAGTTCAACCCGCTCGAACGGGTAAATTACTAGCTGTGTTGATACATCTTCGGGCACCTGCACGAACCCCGAGTCCTTGGCGATGAGCTTACACTGGTCAGCGAAGGGCACTGTTAGGTTGTAATGGCGTGCATTGGCACCGTTGGCAATGCGTAAACGAACCTGTGCCGGTGGCACCTTGACGTATGGCATGACAACGCCGTTCACCGTGTTCACAGCACCGTATGACTCAGGAACCCAAAGCGTGACACCTGT
The DNA here is from genome assembly GCA_008080845.1 of Phytophthora kernoviae. Lineage (NCBI taxonomy): Eukaryota > Oomycota > Peronosporomycetes > Peronosporales > Peronosporaceae > Phytophthora > Phytophthora kernoviae. The sequence continues at coordinate 100,885 of VKKV01000102.1, read as the reverse complement.
TTGGCAGTTGTCGTCCGAGTACATTAAGGCCCCAGATTCGTTGATCAAGCGGTCTGCGATCACGATGGGGATGTCCGACTCCACATCTACATTGATCTTTTCCTCGGTTTTAGCGTCCTCAACGACGTACATGCCCAGAAGTCCTGCCCACGCATTGAGCCTCGTAAGCCCGTTTGCATGGTCGTGATAAAGTTTGGTGGCTGCAGACTGGTTGTTGAGATATTCAAAAGTCTGCGACTGGTTCTTGTAGATGGTGCGCATTGGCAGGCCATCGTACTTGGCCGGTGATTCAAGCCCATGCACATGCACAACGGTTGGAACACCGCAGTACGGGTAGCAATGTGACTCTGCGATCGCAACTGTCGTTTCCACGTAGTCGTCTAGAAGATGTGGAGATGCCAGCTCATTGTGCCATGTCACCGAGATAGGCACCCCTTTAGCGACCTTGATCGTTGGACCCGGGAACGTCGGAGTAGCATTCTGCAAAGCATAGCCGTAGATATCACCGGAGACAGAGCCGTCCTCGGTCCAGTTGTGCGAGGCGCGACCGATCTGCATGTCGATATGGCCTCCATTCGTCATGTCAATCACCACTGGGATCACAAATTCACTGGTATAAGCGTCCCATTCACTCTTCAGATTGGTTAAGCCATAAACCCGAGGACCGAATGAGAGGAAGAGTGATAAAATCGAAGCGAGTGCCCTCATCCTTGAGGCTGCAAAAGTATCTCTATCGACGCAGATTGAGAAATGACAACTGCAGTGTGCTCCATTGCAGAGTTTTGCCACTTGAATTCCATATCCGGACGTATTCACTGGAGCTAATGGCACGAGGGCACGGTAGCTGGAAGCATGTGCCATTACAGGTAAACGTGTGCGTGGGGCCAATCAATGACTATGAGGTCGGTGATGCTGGCCCCATTTCCTGGGCTCTATCTCGTCAATGCAGACACCATCATACTGACAGAGGAAGAAGCTACCGGTTAGTTCTTGGTGAATGTGCTCCGCTGACCACACAGACTGACTGGATGTGCATGTCGGTCGGTCGATGGGTCAGCACACTGACAAATCCTTGGTTTATGTTCTTGAAAACGGCCAGGTGTCGATCACCCTTTTAATGGATCCAGGATCCAGGATGCTAGGCTACCTCTCGGATCCCAAGAAGTATTGCTGAATCAGCGATAGATCGATAAGTGGCCACCTGGCCTCGTACCCACTCGTTGAAGCAAATCTCGTTGAAGATCGCATGGTGCACAGCTTCCCAGCAGGGTGGTTGTCATCTAAATTTACTGCATGAGGTAAGTGTTCAAATTGAGACTAATGAGCCCAATCAGAAATACTGCGGCGTTCACAATCTAACAGAAGCCTCTGAGCAGTTTTACGAAGTGTAAACTAGGGGGTAAGTGAGCCTAAGCAGAACCATCATGTCCGAGGAGCCCAAGAGTCCGCGGTCGAGCAAGGAGAAGCGGAAAAAGCAGTCCTCAGCAACGGTCGCGGTCGTCAATACCCCAAGCGCAGAGCCTGCAGCCTACTCTGGAGAGCAGCATTCGTTCGGTAGAAGTGGTGAGGGAAACCCTGAGAAGATTCATCGTCGGTCGTCCAGTGTGCACAAACAAAACCAAGACGATCCGCCAGTCTCAGATGATGTCAAGCCACAGGGTGATAAGGAGTTCGAATTCGTGTCACCTCGACAGCACCAGAAGGGAGGTCTTCGCTACGATGCTATTGCCGTGATGGTAGTGATGTCGTTCAAGGTACTCGTAGCGCCGATCATTCTGGTGGCAATCTGCGTCAATTCACCGTACTTGCAGTCGCCGTACGTCTTCCGAGCTGCGAGTGAAAGCTTCCTTGGCTATGAAAAGATGGATGCGGGTGTAACATACGGCTGTCCTGATTGCGGTGTCTCCTGTGAACTAGCAGTCCTTCAGCTAGCGCAGTTTAAGCATGACCCCATGATGGGAAACCAGCTTACGGTACTTTGCGCACCAACTCCTTCGAAGACTACAATAGCACACTGAGCGCAGAGGTGACAGCGCTCATAGCGGAACTGGAGAGCAGTAGTGCGGTTTGTGGAGACGGAACTTCTGACTGGGATGAATCACTCACGTTCATCTCGGCGTCAGCGAACCTAATTGTGAAAGCTGTCCAGGTTCTTGGGCTCCCCGTGTCGAACGATATGATTGCAGAAGTCACGGCTGCTGCGACCGGAAGTTGCAGTGCGCGGTGGACGATTGAAGCTAAGCTGAAGACGTTCATGTTCCAGCCTATTCCACACATCAACGAGTTTTCGTCCATCCTGGCGGCTGATTTGACGATTTTCCCGAATCGTTCGAATGCCGCAAAGTGGTGGCATACGACTTGGACACGAAACTAACCCGAGCGTTCGTCTCGGAGGGACTAGATCAAACCAGAAATGCCCCGACGACGTTGCGGTTGTTCCCGTACAATTTCCCCTGTGTCATTAACGTGGTTGGCAGAACTGTGGCCCCAGTCAGCGACGTTGAGTCGACTGATGTCGTTGTTCAACCGATGCTTCGCGGATATTACGGCGGTTGTTTTGTGCATCTTGTGAACACGTCGGGCATTTACATTGATGAAGAGTGTGAAATTAGCTCTCTGTGGATCGATTACGGCTTGATGCTACAAGCCCCTGACGACATTCCCCTGTGTAGTACTGAAGGTGTCTGCGTACACAATTACTACAACTCGCAGTGGGAATGGGTCTCTACCAAGGCAGGGCCCAATATTGAGATGAGCTACAACACCATCCGGGCGCGATATGCTGATAAGGTGGAAATGAGCGTGTTGCCTGGCATTGTGATCATGCAGATCCTCGTGATGAGTATGTTGAGTATGTACCAAGTGATGAGCCAAAAGCAGTCTGTGCTGCTAAGCCAGATTTGGGCTTACCGGTGCCAAAATGGTCGAATGCAAGCCATGTACTTGCTCCAGATTGCGTATCACTTGTACCGTGAGTCCGACACATACTACTTGGCGCTCGGCACTGGAACAATGTCTGTGGAGTGTGTCTGGAACCTCACCTTCTGCGTCATGGCATTTTCGTATAGTTTTGTGAACATTGTGAAGAGCCGCACGGGTGAGCAGCAGTTGGATCGTCACTTCCGATTGTCCTGGGAAATGGTGCTTCTCATTGTCACTGCAATCGTTGCTAACATGCTCATCTCGATTCGGTACACCAGTCTCTCCTACATCTTCGATCTCAACGCCAGATCTTTGCTGCGGTCGTCTCCCGAGGGTGCTACTGTCTGCAAACTTACAGACTCGTGCATTGTCTTCAGAGTGAACATCGCCATCGTGATTGCTGCCTTCGCTATGGTAGTGTGGGGATTGACTGCGATAATCGCGTACGTTTTGCGTACTCGCAACGACCCCACCCTATCGAGGACTGCAAGTCGTGGTTTATCTCTTGGAAAGTTGCTTTTGAAGTCACATTGAGACCTCCACCCAAGACCAAGATGGCGAAAGCCCTTAGTCACTCTGCCTCCTTGGTAAACCTTGCCGACGCGACTTCATTTGAATGCTACTGCATTGGTGAGCACTTCAGGTTCATGTTTAACGACTGCGAAGACATTTCACACGTGAAGAAGGGTCATATGCGCGTTCCGACCGCCGAGGCAGTACTGCTTTCTGGCTTCGTGTACCGCGGGAAGTACTTGTACCGAGCTGATGATATCATTCTGCTGCTGTTCACACGTTTTGCGCCGAATTTCATTCTGCGGACATTCAACGTGCTGATCGTGCGCTGGGATGTGAATCCGACGACTTACGCCGTGTCACGCCCAACGGTCTGTTTGTGGACAGAAGTTGGCACAGATTGGCGTACCAAAACCAAGGCATTTCCATCAGCTTAGCTTAGCGCAGGACAAGACTACACCAATTAGGCAGATTGGCCCTTCTTATTACTTGCAATATTGATTTGAGAACTAAAAGCCTAGACTACCCTACCTGTTGAAGTTGAAGTGACCATCACTCTGTTCCACACTCGTTTGCCATTCCGCATTCAAGAATCTGCAGCTAAGCGAGCACGTGCGCAATGAACGATATGAATGCGCGCCAAGTGGAGCTGAATGAAGGCGCAGCAAAACCTCCAAGATATGGCATACCGGTCCCAGACGAAGCAGAAGCCTTTGCGTCGGGAACAGCAACTCGTCGCAATGGACTTTCATCAAGTCGCGGGGGATCTAGAGGGTCCATCACGTCCAATATTGAGTCCAAGTCTTCGTTCCTCATCGCCGCTGTGGCCGAGAACCACGCGCGCGAAATTGGTAATCTATTGAGATGCTTGAAGTAGCAAGCAAGCGTGAACTGATGCTAATGGGTTTCTATTCTGTGAAATACTTCAGGAATCTGTGCCATCGACTTGGTTTCACCCTACGAATTGCTGCTATGGACGGTGATTGACTCGCACTCTTACGTGGACACCATGTCGCTACTTCAAGCATATCAAGTGAGATGTGTGGAATGTGCTTATTTTTTGTCACGTGAGCTAACTCGATATATGACTGATTTTGACTCAGCCTGTGGAGATCCTCGTGGTAGAGACGTCCAAGCCACGCAAAATAAATGACGAGATCTCCAAGCGCTTCTCGGGGTCGAATTGTCGAGTTGTCCCGATCGCGCGGAAATATTTCAGTGAGTGCACTTGGGTAATTAGAGTCAAGGCATTGTGCGTTGACATGCTGCGCTTGTTTCTTAAGCCAAACCAAAGGAGCGGAAGATATCAAGCGTGTTATGGCCAATAACGTCGACATTAATATTGGCAGGGTACGCAGCGATATTTCTTCTTTACATTTCAGAGGTTGACGAATATAATGTGTTTTGTGCGACAGAACTACGTCGCGATGGCCTCCGTGGCGTGCGTAATGAAATACGTCGAGTACATTCAAGGCGTATACATCGCAGAAAAGACCTTGAAGGTACTTGTGTGTGCCATTTACAGGGAAATCTATCGACTGAATGTATACTTTGCAGGTTGTACTTAGTCCGTCTACGCGTAAGCTACTGATGGACCAAGCTACTATTTCCACGTTGGAGTTGGTCCAAGGTGCTAGAGGAAGAAATGACAGCCAGGTATTTAAAACTTCTTACTCAGTTTGGGATAGCCTGGGCTAGTATTTACATCCATGTTGTCGTTTAGTCGCTCTGCAAAATGCTGAATAACACACAAACTTCGGCTGGTAATCGGCTGCTGAGGTCAACGGTATGTATGTAACTAATGAAAACCGCTGGGCAAACTAATATGTGATCTACTTTTCAGATGCTACAACCAACGTGCCACCTGAAAACCATGTACGTCTGTGCATAATACTTTGCAACACCAACGTTTTTTTCTGTGTATTTACTCATGTGTCTTTCAGTCAGGCGCGTCATGAAATAATTGGGATATTTCTCGATAACCCAGGGTGGTTTTTTGACGTGACGGAAGCGCTACGAGATTTCGTCGCCTTAGATCGTTTGCTGGTTAGTGCTCCATACGACCATACGCGCTTGATTCGAGAACTTATCGTGGTACGCTGCTGAAGAGCCAGCTTGTTTTCGTCCCTAAAGTTATCACCCCTCGCGTTTCAAGAATCGCCATCGGCAGCGTGATTGCTCTTAAACACACGCTGGAGTGCCTACCAAAGTTAGTATCATCATTAGAGAAAACTTCCCAGAAGTTGGATAGCCCGTGTGCGCTGCTCGACTCAATAATTAGGAGGTACGTCGTGTATTTGCCAATACTGCTCTGAGATCTCGTTACTAATTAGTATGTTAAGCTTGAGAGACGAGCAGTTCGGTGGTATCAAGACGGATATTGAGCGGGTCGTGAATGAAAGGTAAGTGTAATATCTATTGGCGGTGCGTTCAGGATGGTTGTCATGCTGAACCAAATGCGTAAAACCAGAGTAAAGCTTGCCGTTCAGCTGCGCAGAAACGTATTCAAGAATGTTTTGCCGTCCGAGCAGGGGTTGATGGTATGCTTGACGTTGCTCGGCGGACCTACCTTGATACGATCGAAAAGATCCATGAGGTTGTACACGCGTACAAAGAAAACCTCGGTATCCCTCTACGCCTCAACTACACGTAAATTATCACTGCCGTATAAGTTAGATGAATTTTCCGATAATAAATGTGCTGACTGGAAATTATGGTGCACATGATTATTGGTGGGCAGATCTCGGAGGGATATCACTTGGCTGTACCCGTCAATGCCACGGGCCTGCCTACAAGCTTCATCGAGAGGGTAGCGACGAAAAACGGTATGGGCAAATTTGTTGGATTTTAATTGATAAAATCTTCTTTGACAATCTTTTGTTGCAGTGATCTGTTGCTCTACTAAAGCGCTAGTCTCGCTTAATGTGAGACTGAATGAGGCGCTTACTGCGGTTTACAAGCTATCGAATGATGTCATTCAGCAGTTGCTCGATAAAATTCGTCCCCGAACTTCCACTATGCACGCAATGGTTGAAAGCGTTGCACTGCTTGACATGCTTCTCAGGTGCAACACATTTTTTCCAACCTCCTATCGTGACGGCTAGCTGATAGTAAACGAGTGTTGATGTGACAGTTTCGTCAATGTCGTAGCCCTGGCATCACCTGGACAACCATGTAAGTCAGCTTTTTGCTGTAGTTTGATTGCCTCAGGTTTCACAAATGATATTTTGTGTACTCACAACAGATACAAGGCCGATCATCTCTGAACACGGAAATATGGTTATCAAAAAGGCCGGCATCCTATTGTTGAGCGCACCATGAAAGATCAAACCTACATCCCCAGTGACACGGTAGTCTTCCCATTACGTCTAGATTGTATTTACCGAACGATCTACTAACTTTATCGTGTGTTAGTTCTTTGATCCTCTAAGCACTTTCCACAGTAAGCAGGATTGGATTTGTTTGCAACCACTCAAGACTTGTACGCTAACTCAGCTCTAATGTGAAGTTGTCACGGGCCCGAACTGCGCGGGCAAATCAACTTACCTACGAGCTACGGCGATTATCACAATTTTGGCTCAGATGGGATGCTATGTTCCTGCTTCCGAGGCTTTCATTCCGATTCGGGATCGGATCTGCACCAGATTCGGGACGTCGGACGACATGGAGGAAAATGCAAGTTCTTTCGCTGTCGAGATGACGGAGACAGCATTCATCCTAGAGGCGTGTACTTCAAGATCTTTAGTTCTCATCGACGAGCTTGGCCGAGGAACAGCCAACGATGAAGGCGCTGCGATCGCTTGGAGCGTCAGCGAGGAGATCATTCGAAGAGGCCCCTACACGTGCTTCGCTACCCACTATCACCAGCTGAATCGCCTAGCAAGACTTTATCCCCGCTGTCAGTGCTACCACATGGAGGCTGCATCGAACAACGTACGTTTCTCGATTCTATCGCAGAAGCTTGGATTAATCTTATAACACGTTCGTGTAGAATGCCATGCACGTCCGTTATGTGTTGAAAGACGGGCCCTTCCCATCGATCGGCTTGTACGGCATCAAGACAGCAATACTGACCGGTTTTCCAGCAGAAGTCACCAACGAAGCGGAGCGTGTCTACAAGAAGTTGCGCGGTGATCGTGAACATGCAGAAAACCATGTCGACGAAGCCTCGACAGCTAACCATGCCGTAGCGCTCAACCGAAACCTGCTCCATCATCTGTATGTGCTTCGTTATGCAGACTTGGACCACGCAGGTACGTTGAGGCTGTGCATTCATGCGCATTTGGAAAATCAATGTTACACGAATACGCATGCCTTCAGGTCTTCGTCGCCAACTACAGCATCTGCGAAGCCGCTTTTTAGCGCCGACATCGACCGAAAACGAGTGAAGTGCGTCTTCGTAGCAACTTTTTCTCCTTCTTCTTTTCATTGATTATCATCGACAAATACACACGTTTTGGAGCTGGCGAAGCAATCGCAGTGTCGACTTAATGCATTTTTCAATGTGTATCTAAGCTCCAGACAGTGCTGCACGTGACAATTGTGAGCACATCCGACGCAGATAGTTTCGAGCTTGCAGGGACCGCAGCGGTAATACACACGAAAACTGCCGGATGTCAGGCTCTCGTATTCCTCCATGGCGCAGCACATACTGTCGACTACACCAACGGTATCGGGTGAGTTTACTAGTTCACTTACAATGTGAAGGTGCCTGTAACAAGTTTTACCTGCGCTCCTCCAAATGACCGAGATTTCTCTCGTTCAATTGCTGCGTCGCAAAGCAAGTGGTGATAAAATCAAACGAATGATTAGAAACTGTGCTCGGTTAGCATGCCAAGATGGGGGGGGATAAAGATGATACCTCGATCGCCCCAAACGAACGTCCGCCCTCTTCCTGCGCGTGCACTTATCAGTGATAACTCTGGTAGATCAATCTTAACAGCAGAATACAAATTAATGTAAGTAACTTTCGTGAGTCTTGAGAAAGTTTTTTCGCACTTACTTTGACGGGGAGCAAGATGGAGGTGCTGGATGAATCTGGGTCAGGAATGTCGTAGTTGCCATGGATTCCTTGTCCCCATAGCCAGAGTTGTTTTGCGTCTGATATAGCTAATGAGTGACGTTGTCCGGCGTCGATATAACGAATATTCTCCTGACGAATTTCATCGACTGAATGCGGTGTTAATGCATCCCACGTGTCGCGATGACCTAAGATTCGGCAAAACAAATTAGCACCACTTATCAAAACGATTTCTGACCTCCAATTCAATGTACCAAGTTGCCCGCAACTACCAGCTCCCCATGACCACACGCACACACCACGTGGCATCTCTAGCTCCACAAGGCGTCAAAATATCATTAGCATGGTTGCATCGAATAGGTTTCAATCTGTAACCCACCTGAAGTTGCCAGGTTGTGAGCTCCTCCAGCGGCCACGGTTATCACTTTCTGATGATAATGTTTATCAGTCTAAGCATTGATGCATCAAGCAGAGCATTCAAGCATACTCGTCCACGAAAGAAGTTAACACGCGTAGGCTTCAGTCGGGTCAGTTCGTCGTTATGGCCTAGTCGACTATCAGAAATGACCCCTTAGTGTTCTTTATACTTCAAGAATGTGAGCGCATAGCAACGGGCACACACCACCACACGTGTTCGTACCCATTTTTCCCGAGCCCCCAAGTATAAACTTGCCGATTGAAGAACGTGTCGCCTGTCATGGCAACAGAGTGTTCGTCCCCAGCTGACACGTGAACCACATTCAAACCATCGAGGGTAGCGATTCTGGTTGGGGAGTAGCGAGGGTTTGTATCGCCTGCATATTACATTAGTCCGGTTTGCACTTATTAACCTAGCTCATGAACACGCACCCATGCCAAGCTTTCCGTTGCGACCGTCCCCGGAGGTATATACCCCATCGAGTTCTGTCAGTACCAAGACGTGGTGCAGGCCTGTGCTTACACTGGTCACACGCATGGCATTAAACATTTTTAAGATGCGTGGGATAGCCGATGACTTTGTGTCTCCATGTCCTAGTACACCATAGTCACCTCGACCCCAGGAAAACACTACGACAGCAAAGCCAGAAAGCACGGTGTAAATAGCAGCAGCAATCACACACCCTTGATAGACCAGTGAAAACTCCTTACGATAGTTATATGTCACTGCATTCACAGCACTGTCAATTTCGCTTGACTTGGCACCTTGTTACCAGAGCTCACTCGACCTGAGGCCATCCTCTCTAGTCGTCCTCTGGTCTGTTGCGAACCAGGTCGCTGTGGAGCTTCAGAAACCGGTAGCACTGAGGGGCAAGCGATTAGACCGTTGCTCAAGAGGCGAAATGAGAGGAATGCCAACGAACCAGCAAGAGCGAAAGAGGCGAATCCACTGGCTGCAATAATCTTCACACTGCCTCCGTGGCTAGTTACTTCCCCTTCTACTTTTGCTGGAACACTTCTGCTCCCGCCAACAAGGTCAGTGGTCCCAAGCGCACCGAAAGTGTTGTCACCACTCGAGAACACAGCAGCAGATTCTGACCCACAGCGCAACGAACCTTAGCACAAATGCGCTATACGAGATCGTCGCCCCATTTTACTGCATCACTTACCGCTGAGCATGAGTGTGTGGTATTGCCCTGACGCGACCTACAGCAACACACCAACAGCACAGAAGAGTTTATACGGAAGGTTCACGCGAAGAGAAAACACCGAATGCCCTCATACAGTAACGAATTTCGCATCACGCTCGATGTTTAAGACTCGCTTCTTGGAATCATGAACTCGAATTGTCTCCGTAATGAACGGTGTTAACTTTGGTTTGCTGGACGGAGCTGAAGAATCTGAATACAAGCACTGCCGGTCTGCATTCCCCCACGTATACTGTTGCCACTGGTCCCGTGGTCCTACGATTGCAGGATTGATATCTCCAATTCTCCACTCTTGCTTCCGATAGAGTAAACAATCCATACAGAAGCAACCTGTCTGGCCGACAACATGCCGGATTTCCTGCATCGTTTAACATTACGGTGTGGATTAGATCATTTTGCGGACAATCGATCTGCCTGAAAAACCATCGCCATTTCGATTCCAGTTGAATTGTCATTATTCATTGCTTCTTACACGTGCAGCAGTTGCTTTCTGAGCTGCTACTTTTTTCTCTGCCGACAACGCGCGACGACAGTCATCGATCTTCGTTTGGTCACGGATTCGGCGCCTCAAAACCGCGTGGAAGCTGTCGAAGTCGTCCGGTAGCTCCATTTGCAAAGTGGTGCTCATGAAAAGACGCGGCTATTGGTGCAGACGTCACCTATCTGCCATCGCCTTCTGACCCGCTTGTTATCCCACAGGAACGCTTAACATGTCTCGCTACTGCGGGGTTGGTGCTGTGATCACGACTGGAACGCTGATAAGGGTGTTTTCAATGGCCTCATTCGCTTCTTCATCATATTTTTCTGTGTCCATGATGAATCGTGCTGAAATGGTCGACGGTGGCGATCCTGACGTTGTATCGAAGGTGAGCTGCAATGTAAAAACATACCTTGTTAGTTTCCAGCCCATACCTATGTATGATTTTAAACAATTCGCCATACCGGGAGCTTTATCTTGATGAGATTTCTGGTGGCTTGGATAAGCATCGAGTTGTGCTCACCTCCATTGGCACCAAAGGCGATGCGCCTTCGATGAAAGCATCCACGAGTTGGGTCTTCGTATGGTCCGACAATGATCGGAGTCAAATCCTGGAGCAATAACTGCAAAAGAAAATGAATTAATTCACGCACTAGGAAGATTCGCCACCGGAGATCAGTCTTAAATCACCCCTGCGCCGACATACCTGTCCATTCTCGATCGAGTTCACACCACCTTCAGAATTGGCAGAATTGGGACGAAATGTAACGCGAATGTAATCATCAAAGGATTTTCCACGAGCAGAACGCATTCAACGTGTCCACCATCTTCGACGCGGTAAGGCAGTCGCTGAAACGTTACGACAGGTACGTAATGAGCCGCCAGGTTGGCCTTCTTGAACCAAGACGCGGAAACCGGGAGCGAACTGTCACCACTCATAGGGCTGATCTGAGGCTTCACAAGAATACCAGCTGTACCGCGTTTAATCGATTCAACGCACCGCCACGTGCGCTTCACACGCAGCAGCGGCCGAGACGGGAAGAGTTGATTTACATCCCGTGATTGATCCAGCGGATTCAGCAAACGTTGATGAACATTCGATATCTCCCCCATAGCGCTCATCTTAGATAATTGCTCCAGCATCTCACGGCTCTTGTCTGGTGAATCTTCACCCCAGGAAGTCCTTCCGTCGGCAAAGCTGCAAGTTGTTTCGCCAGTTCCGGCCACTGATGCTCTTTCTCTGCTCCAGCAGCCACTTCTCCTTCTCCTGCACCTTTGTCAGCACTTGATCGTATTTCCAGCCTCCCATCTCACTCATCCGCTGCAATCTGAACTTCTTCATCTGATGTTCCCGCTGCAACTCCTTCATCGAGTCTGCCAGTAATTGGAGGGAACTGCTGCGTCCAAAACCTGCCCCGACGTTGACGCCATGGTCCCAGAACCTCCAGTCGAACTGGAACTCGATAACGTTGAATAATACGAGTGTAAGGCTTGGAAAACGTCCTCATGGACAGCCTGTCGTTCCCGAGTGATGGCCATCATGACCAACGAATCCGGGTCGTCGTCAAACAGTTCCAAGTCCAGCGAGTCCCAGCGGCAATGCGCACATAGGAAGAAGAAGCGCTGCTTGTCCTCGTGGAAAGCTGTAGACAGTGCTGTCTCGCACGTGGGGCAGCTGAAGCAGCGACTGGAGCGGTTCTGGTACATGGACGCTTCTTTCGAGGGCAAGTTCACCAACAGATTCCCGCAATAATAAGACTCGAATTCCTCCACACTGCAGCGAGGGAGACGACAGACAAGTTTCTCGCATGTCTCGCTGTAGAAGATACCGCTGAGAGGCGCCAGGTGGCATTTGCACGCGTAGCGCACGCACACACCGTCAACGACGTCGCTCTCCGCCATTTTTATTGAGGCGAGGTATCATATGTCATTTAAGCGAGGGAATTTAATGACTTTAAGGAATTTTAGATTTGAGGCTATCATAAATAATCTTAGGGGCAATGGCTGAAGGGAAGCGGAAGGCGTTGTCGTCGTCATTCCTGTGCTCTCCAATCCCCAAAGACCCGTCGCAAGTTCTACGTAGGCTACAGCAGCTCGTTGCAGGTGCGCTGCCTTAAATCCCCGTTCTTAGCTTCTGTGGTCGCTCGTAAAGCGTGGCTTATTGTAATATTTAATGTTTTACATCATTTTTCTGCAATTGATACGTACAGACTCCTCCCCAGACGAAGAACAGCTCGACAGACAGTTTCCTTATGGATTCAGCTACAAAATCTAGCAGTTTCTCGACCGAATACGTCCGTCAGCTGCAAGAGCGCGTCCGAGAGCTCGAGAAAGAGCGGAAACAAGGTATGGATGACAACTAAGAGAGGCGATTATGGGGATATTAAAGCAGTAAATAGCTGACTGGGGGTTGTGATTGTGTATATTGCAGCTAGACAAGTGGAGGAGATTGAAAGTGTACGGAAAACAAAAGACAAAGGCTCGAGATTGAGAGCATTGCAGTGTCAAAGGTGAGGCTTTTGTTGCTGAGGACTATTGGACTGGTGGTGGTGGTGAGTTTCTGTGGTTGACACTTGGTTTATTGTGGAAATCAGAGTGAAGAGCTGAAGAGGGAGGTGGAGGCGCTGCGGATTCAGTTGGAGACCAACTCCCAGCGCCACCAGATCGAACTGAAGGAGAGAGATATTCAACTGGACAAACTGCGACGTCAACTCAAGTTTGCTGTGACAGAGGAAGAGGAGACACTGAAGGAGCTAAAACAGCTACGAACGAACACTCTGCTGAAAAACTTCAACTGGAGAAGAGAGTGGTTGAGTTGGAGGCGCAGCTGGATCTGGTCGAGGAAGCCTGAATGAGTGGAAGGAGAAGGCCTTGGAAGCGAGCAGCCAACTTCGTACAGTCACCAGGCAGTCTGCAATGAAGGTGAGCGCGTCAACCAAGCTGAAAGTAGTTCAATCCCCTGTAGCGAGTTATTGACTCACCTATTCTACTCGAATGAAATCGTGCAGATTCAGCTTCTGCAGGATGAACTTGATGCTGCTCAAGATTCGTCGTCAACTTCTTCTCAGGTTTGTGAATTTGCAGTGCTGAAAAGTATTTTGTTTCTGGTATTTATTTGTCTGCGATGCTCCTCAGAGCGAGGACAATATTCTGGAATCAAAGATCCGTCTACTCAAGTCTCAATTGAAGGAAAAGAGTATGGAGGCTGACCATGCGAACGCCAGTTTACTTGGTGCGAAGGAGACGTTGGATAACGCACGTGGAGTTCGCGAGCTAAACGAGCAAATCATGCAACTTCAGTCAACCGAGCGTAAATTGAAAGCGGAGGTGAGTAGATATGCGCAGTGCTATCCATGATGGTCAGATTTCTTACCATGTATCTGTAGTTAGTGGACTTGATCGAGGCGTCAAGATCCTCGTCTATTCTGCAAGAAAAGCTATACCAAACAACACAAAAGCTGCAACAGAGTGAAGAGCGACACGCGCAAACACTCAAGCGAATTGTACGCTATGCGGAAATATGTTTCAATGATTATCATGTATCTAACTGTCTCAAATGCTTTAGGAAAGTGCGATGCTTGTTGAAGAAGCGCACAAACAATTTTACGACTACTTCGAACCGATTGTGAAGGACGCCAAGAGTAAGTTGTTTGAGGATTTTATAGTTTGAATGATACTGAGTTTGTAACTTGGTGCTATTATTTTTGATCAGGTGGCATCTCGTTGGAAGACTTAAAAGCCGACCAGCAGCTGCAGTTATTGAGATCTACAAAGCGCGCCAAAACGCATTTGAGATTCTCTTTGAGCAGAAGGGAAATGCAGATATCCAACGCCGGCGGCTAGAAAAGCAGTGTGAGAAGCTTCAAAGCGACTTGATTACGTCTGGCAACCACTGCGCTAAGCTTGAGATGCAGCTAGCTGAAATTCAGGAAAAACTAAATGATGCCAATGACGTAGTCGCGCATTTGCGCAAGATGAACACGGAACTGGTTGAGATCCTGGAGACCTACGGTAAGGATCTCGACGATCAAGAGGCAAACGAATTGTCAGCAAAACGTGTGGCTCTGCTAGAGTCATCATTGAAACAGTCGCAAGAGCTGATCAAGGGTATGGAGTCCACGCAAAAGACGATGGCGACACCTGCTGCTGTAAAGAAGTACGAGGCCCGAATTGAACGATTAGAGATAGCCCTCTCCGATGCAAAGCAAGAAAATGGAAAATTGTCAAAGCATCTCGAAAAGGCCGAAATGGAGCTAGCGATCTTAGAGAAGCGACTTGGACGAGGCGAGTTCAATGTTGAGACGACGAAGATTGTGCATCTTGCTGTTAACCCGACGCACGAGATGCTCAAGAGCAAAGCCAAATCGAGCGACGTCGAGAGACTGCAACAAGAGAACGAAGCTCTTCGAGCACGATTAGACAAACTCATGGGTGGTGTTGATGCCGAGGTGAGTCCTGCAGCCCTGCTTATTTATGAACGCAACTCATCGTGTTGAATTGTGTAGGCCCCGGACATAGCTGCTTCAGAAGACAAATTTACGACAACGACGTCTTACGAGACAGTGGAGGGTCTCAAGAAATTGAATCAGCGTCTGAAGCAGGTATGGACACGGTTCCCTATGATCACGGGTGTTATGGTGTATCGCCTTCTAACTTGCACCTACGAATCGATTTTTGCAGCTCTTTGGAGATCAAATTCGGCAATACCGCGAAGCTGTGTTCTTGCTTACGGGCTACAAAGTGGATTTGAAAAAGAGTAACGGCATGGAGCTACTACGACTGCGGTCTGTCTACGCCGAGCACGACGATGACGAGCTGCTTGTGCGCATGGAAGCCAACGGATCGTTGGAGCTGCTGGAATCCGAGTTCTGCTCTCAGATCAACCAGCGCGTCTTCGCGTACCTCACCACATGCCGCTCCTTCCCGGCCTTCCTGTCCACACTCACACTGCATCTGTTCGAGAAGCAGACGTTCCAGGGCAATTAGTGCAGCAAAATAATTGTAAGCCTGTTGAACATGGTCTTTTGTATTGAAGTCTTGCATTGATCCAAGTACGTGGCGGGGTGATGGGCATAGCAAGGGTTGGCAAAGCACGTTTAGATATGAGTTATAGCACAATTATTTGTCGAATGGCTTATGTTCAGTTTAGCGAAGGAAAAATAACGCCTGCTATTCGAAATATAACGTTGACTAGACGACCTGCACGCAGACATCTCGTCATGCTGCAGCGTGCTGACAGCACACCATTTCCCAAAACTCTACCACGCAAACACTTATCACCTCTCATGCCAAAGACAAAACACGAGATATGGGGCATGTTCACTGGGACTGCCCTGACGGTAAATGCAATGCCGTCGGGAAACATGCTCCGCCACGTTCTCAAGTGCGACAAATTGGACTAGGGCACACAAGCTCGATTGAAGCAGTATGAAACTGAACTTCGCCATGCATAGACAGCACAACCAGTGGCACCCCGCAAAACTACTGCTCACAGCACTCCAAGGGTGGATAAGCGGTTGTTTGGAACCCAGCACTCGACATACACCACGCAGAGTGCACGGAAAACATCACGACCATAATCACCAACATGAATACCAAGAACGTTACACAAGAAAAGAAACGAAGACAATTTTTTGTGCGAGTTGATGGGATTTTACGCGACTGGAATTCCATTTCACGTGATTGAGGACCCATTTCTCGAGCAATGTTTGACTACGAGTTGCCCTCTCGCCGACAGCTTGCTGGCCGTTTATTGGACACTGTTTATGAACGTGGAAAAGCTCGTGTGGTTTTGATACTGAAGGAGGCGTCAAACCTGGCTATTGTGACGGACGGCTGGTCCAGCAAGAATGGAGACAGCATCATTAACTTTGTTCTCGTCAATCCACGCTTTCCTTCTGTTTCTTGGAAGTCATTTAACACCACTGCTGAGGTTCATTCCGGTGAATACATAGCAGATTCAATCCTTACTGCAATTGCGGTGGTCGAGGACTTGGTTGCACATAAAGTAGTTACGGCTCTCGTAGCAGACAGCGCCATGAACATGAAGAAAGCGTGGAGGATGATACTGGCAAAGCGTCCAGGAATCGCGTGCGCCGGGTGCGCTGCATATGGAATAAAGGTAATGATGAAGGATATCCTTCAACTGAACTATTTCTAAATTGGCACGATTTTTTAAAGATCGGACTGGCTTCTGATACAATGCCCCCTGGAAGGGTGTGCCACGGCAGTACAGCAAGATGTGCTCATGATATTTGGCAAACGCCGCGACAAAATGTGTACACTAGCAGCTAAAGTTGCTGCTTTTCTTGATCAGACTTTGTCGCTTGATGACCAAGATGGAGATTCAACCGAGCTCATTAACAAGGCAACGAAGCTTGCGATGGATATGAGTTTGTACCAGTTGCCGAAGACGATGATTTTCATAAACAACTGCAGGGTTTTGGTGCTGATAAAGCCGAGTGGAGTGATGAGCAAAGGCAGAAGTACACGCGCTTTACCCCGCTAAAGTGGTGGATTCTCATACCGAAACGTTACTGCCGTGTGAAAACGTTCGCAAAGCACATCTTGCCTATTCCAACATCGTCTGCCTCCAGTGAGTGCAATTGGAGCATCCCAACTCCATTCATACGAAGACTCGCAGCAGACTCCTCAGAACGTGTGAACAAACTGTTCTTCGTTTTCTGCAACATGGCACAAAACAACAAGATGTAGCACATCTTGTGTAAACTATTCCCTGAGGTGTGTGATGAAAATGATTCGAGCGATTCGAGCGATAATGAAGACAAAAGTGCAGCCACAAGGATAGATCTTCAACTACGCTCGGAAGAAGACTGTGAAACAGACTACATTTCAATGCAAGAGGAGGTAAGAGGAACTGTTGCTACGTTTTTGACACCAACACCACGGATATAAGGCGCATTCCTGGTAGCACTATATGGTGATTTGTATGTAACCATGCTCACGGCAACCATGTCACTCGAGGTTAGCTTCCTGGACTGAATTATCTTGTACACCCTCCAACACCAGTTCCTGATGTGGTTGAGATGATATCTGTTCGTCTCATCAAACCCAAGGTCATCCTGTACACCAGAACGCTGCTGTCGAGTTTGCAGCATTTTCAGAGCGGTTGGTGGACGTCGCAGATGGACCTGTCACAGTGCAACGATACGGACGAGTGCAATGCACGTCCCGCGACAGAGGATACATGCCTCATGTTCTCTGGCCACTCGAAGCTGGAGTGGACGTTAGCCGTGAACGCATGGATTTTCGGCGCCATGGTAGGCTTGCTGTGCTGCGGCCACTTCAGCGACAAGTACGGTGGTAAGAAAGCCCTGATGGACAGCTGCCTGCTCATGATCATGGGCGGTGTGGTGCAGGCCGCAGTGTCGAACGCGTGGCTGTTCGCTCTGGACCGGCTAATCGCCGGTATCTCGTCGGGTACGGTCACGCCCACGATTGGTGACCTCATGAACGAGCTGTCACCGCCGCACATGCACAACACCTTGAGTCTTTAGATCTTCATGATGATATCTTGTTCCGGCTATCACGTTCTTCATCGAGAACACGAGCAACAGCTGGAACTACCTGACTGCGTTCTCGGTTGTACTGGCGTCAATTTTCCTAGTGCTGGCGCCATCGATGTGCGTGGAGAGCCGCGCAAGTATACTGCATAATTGACCACAAAAAGGAGGTGATGCAGGTGATCGCTCGTCTGTACAGCAAGCAGCACGGGTAGTCGACTCTGTTGTGACTGGAGGTAAGCAAGGCTTGCGAGCAAGTGGGTCTAGTCAACGCTGTGCCGAAGAAGGAATCGATACGCTACCACATGCAGCTTCTGGACGGCACCCTGCTGTCGTACGCGCATCAGTTGTCTGGTATCAACGTCGCGTTTCCCTACCCCGGCAGCATTTCATCGGACGCTGGTATCTCGGACTCGCGCGTGGGCACGCTGTTTGTCAACTTCATCAACATCTGCCCTGCGTTTTCATGGGCGTGCTGACCAACTGCTTCGGCGCTCGTAACATGATTTTGTGGGGTCTGGTGGGCATGGTGGCGCTGTCTATCGGTATGACGGATGCGTTTGTCGTAGATGTGTCTGTGCTGTCGATTATGTTCATGGCTCTTTCTGTGACCGGGTTTGACATGAAACTTGGCCCGATGATATGAATGACGGCCGGTAATCTGTGCTAGCGCTTCGTTGCTGTGCATCGGCATCAAGTAGCTGTGCAACCTGATCGTGGGTGTGTCGTACCTGTACGTGTCGGACGTTCTGAACGACTGTACATGCATATCATTCGTGATTATTCTAGCGATCTTCAACATGCTAGCTGTGCCGGAGTCACTGGGACAGGCCTGGAGAGACTTGAGTTGCGAAAAGTTATCGCGTAGGAGGAGTAGCTAATGACTGTAATAACCATATTTGTCATTCACATCACGGCTGTTGAAATATTTCCTTGGACAAGATGAATTTAACCGAATAATACCGTGAAATACCGGTAAAATAGTTTGCTTTGAAAAGCAGCCAATCTAAACAAATCTAATCGTGCCATTCAATTGCCAACCCCAATTCGTCCAATCCGGCGATAGGACGTCTGACGTCTGATTCGTCCATTTTGACTGTGATTTTGTCCAATCCGATGATAGGAAGATCATTGAAGTTCCAAAAGCCGCTTCCGCTGATCAAGTACGTGGACCACAATCGAATTTGCCCTCGACACCTCAATACTACGAACGATGCTGAGTCTTGCACACCGGAAACCACAGGCTGCGCGTCTAATGACACAGTTGACGCGTCGTCAGATGTCTCTCGGTGGATCTCAGAGCGCTCTCTCGAGATTCCCGTTCCTGGAGGAGCTAGGCCTCAAGGAGGAAAACCACGGCGTGTACAATGGCCAATGGTTCGGCAATGGCGAAGTGTACACATCTGTGAGTCCTGTGAACGGAAAAACCATTGCAAGCGTTCGTGCTGGTACCAAGGAGGATTTCAAAAGGTGGTGAAGGCCATGGACGAGGCCAAGCCAGAGTGGTGCGACCTGCCTGCCCCCGCACGCGGAGAGATCGTGCGTCAGATCGGCGAAGAGCTCCGTGTTAAACGTGATGCGCTGGGGAAGCTTATCTCACTGGAAATGGGCAAGATCTACGTGGAGGTGCGACGGATAGTGAAATAGTTTGTGTACGAGAGGGTGTTAACCTAAAGATGTTTTTATCGTACTGATAGGGTGTTGGAGAGGTGCAAGAGGCGATTGACATCTGTGACTTCGCCGTGGGACTCAGTCGCACGCTGAACGGCTCGGTGATCCCTTCGGAACGTCCTGGTCACTTCATGATGGAAAGATACAACCCTCTCAAGGGCCACGTGGGCATCGTCACGGCGTTCAACTTCCCCTGTGCCGTGCTGTTTTGGAACGCGGCACTCAGTCTGGTGTGCGGTAACACGCAGGTATGGAAGCCGTCAGAGTCACTGTCGCTGACTTCCGTGGCGTGCACGAAGATCATTGCTGATGTGTTGGAACGCAATGGACACCCGGGAGCTATCGCCTCGTTGCTCTGTGGAAACGGTAAGGAAGTGGGCGAAGCGATGATTCACGATAAGCGCATGGAGCTGATCTCGTTCACGGGATCGACCAAGGTGGGCCGCCACGTGAATGAGGTGGTGTCTTCTCGTTTCGGCAAGACCATTCTTGAACTTGGTGGCAACAACGCCATGATTGTAGACAAGGACGCGGACCTCGAGATGGCGCTGCGTGCGACGCTCTTTTCCGCCGTAGGTACGGCTGGGCAACGCTGCACTTCACTTCGTCGGCTCTTTCTCCACGAAGACATTCACGACGAATTTCTCAAGCGTTTGGTGTCGGCATACCAGAACGTGAAGATTGGTGACCCGCTGGACGACGGCATTTTATGTGGCCCATTGCACAACACTCAAGCAGTGAAGAACTACCTTGACGGGATCGATACGATTAAGAAGCAGGGCGGCAAGGTGAGTTGCTGATGCTGTGAATTAGGCCATGGCGTCGATTTCGTGCTCACTTATACTGATTATCTGTTGTGGTAGATTCTGGTCGGTGGCAACAAGATTAAGGGAGATGGCCACTTCGTGGAGCCGACCATCGCTTCGATTGCCCACGACGCTGACATCGTTCAGGTGAGCCCTTGCATTTCAGGGGAAATCTAAACGCAACTACTGAGCTGCCTTGTCTGTTGTCTCTTTCGCAAACATAGACGGAAATCTTTGCGCCGATCCTGTACGCAATGAAATTTAAGACGCTGGACGAGGCGATCGAAAAGAACAACTCCGTTCCGCAGGGCCTTTCATCGTCCCTGTTCACGAAGAACCAGTCCGCAATCTTCAAGTGGACAGGTGCTCTTGGCTCTGACTGTGGCATCGTGAACATCAATATTGGTCCCAGTGGTGCTGAAATTGGTGGTGCGTTTGGCGGCGAGAAGGAGACTGGTGGTGGCCGGGAGTCGGGCAGTGACGCGTGGAGGCAGTACATGCGCCGTTCAACTTGCACTATTAACTATAGCAAGGAGCTGCCGCTTGCCCAGGGAATCGACTTCAGCTAAGGAGGCTGATGCCAACTGCTGTAGTTCGTGGTCTTGTGATCAGATAATAAAGCATAACTGGTGTTTCAAACGTCATCGCAATCTTCTAGGAGAGCTCAAAGCCTTCCGAGTTGGTAATCGCAAACGTAATCTTCTCGACAAGCGTCTCATAGCTGGTATATTCGGGAAGTACAAGTTGGTTGAAGCAAGTATGCGTCCTTGGCAGGGCTTGGGGATCGAGATCTGACTTCGTAAGATTCAACGGAGGCTCAAAGCCGTCCAGAGGAATCTTGTTTGACCCCGTCATGAACTTTAAAAACTGCCCACGGAGTTCTGCCGTAAACTCTCGCAGCGCTTGCCACAACCATAGGACGACCTGGGCATGCTCGTCGTAGCCACCTTGAAAGACTGTGCACGACCGCAGTTCTTCGACGCCAATCATTGGTTTCCCGTTCACTAACATTTTGAGCTCTCCGACATCAAACATCTTTACCGACGATAAGGGGATTAGAGTTGTGAAGCCTTGGATTAAGGCATTCATTTGTGCCTGGGCACCGAACTCTGTTCTCCACTGTACAACCAGATCGATATATTCTTTCTTGTTGACGTCTGTGACGGGTATATCCCTGCCGTTTTCTTTGAGATCCACGATCGTGGTTTTTTCTCTGGTCCAGCTGCCTCCATCTCCACGCTGAAAGTCTCATCAAGGATGTCCGTGATGTCGTTTTCAAGCATCCACACCAACGACTTGTGGTACTGCGAGTCCATTTGATGAAGGTCGTCCATGTTCGTTGGGATTTGTAGCAAGTGCTTGTAAACAACGTCGCAAACGGGCAAATCGAGTGTCTGCCGGTCAAAAATGGCCTTTGCGATGAATTTGCCCAGGAATTTGTATTGCTGTGCAAACTGGGGAAGTTGTGAAGACATGAGGTCAACTGTGAATAGTCCTTCGTCACAGACTTTGAACATCCCGCGACTTTTGTGGGTCACTAACTTAGACACTTGTAAAAACCAGTCTTTCGACAGTCCTCCGGAATCGATTCCTGGTTCGTTCTCGAATGATATCTTGGGTTTAGCTACCAGCTCCAACCTCGTGAGCTTCTGGAAGTATTTCAGTGTTCCCTCAAACATGGATTCTCTTTGTAGATCAATCCGCATCGTACCCCCGAGGTTAAGTCCTTGCATACCTTGCCGCAGATCACGGTGGAAACGAAATCGCTTCCGACGAAAAATCATTTCTGGTGTTTCTTCGACGTTTATTACACCCTTCTCCTCCCGAACAACTGCGATCTCCGGAGGTTCTTCAGTAACTCGCTGGCTAGTGAACTTGTTAAAGTAGAATACCTGCTCCGTTTTCGGATCCCAGCATTGAACCCAACGATCGTAAGCCGCAGTTTTCTCGGCGGTCGAAAGTTCCACGATTTCAGGTTTCCCGTATGCCATGGTTTTGACCGACTTGCTTTCGATAAACCCAGTGGCACCGACGATATTTGAAGCCTGAAGACGAAAAGTGTAAGTGGCTTTTGGAGTCAGCCCCCAACAACGTATCCTGTTCCAGTACCCTCGTAGACTTGCATGAAGGATGACTGCTGACTTCCGCCACTCTCACGCATTTCCAAGGAGTAAATGACTGGAGGTGCCCCATTAGCCTCCACAGGAAACCAGAAGATGCTTGCATACGTGTTGGAGACTGCACCGGCAATAGGTTGGCGCGGCATATCAGGAGGACCTGGTAGAGTCCAAAACACCTCACTTGCATCACTGTACTCGTTCCATCCTGCAGAATTTCGCGCACGAACACGAAACTCATGTGGAGTATTGCACTTGATACCACTCAATGTGTGGTGTTTCCAGGCCGTGACCACCGCCAGTCCCGCCCACACATTGTTGAGACTGTCCGCTCGTCGATACTGCACTTCATAGCGATCAACCGTCGAATCCACCGACTTTTTCCACTTGATAATCAATTCATTCTGAAATGCCTCTACCAGTCTGGGCGATTTGAGTACTGGTGGGACTTGTTTACTCACCGAATAGTCCATAATACTGTTAGCTGAAATCTTGTAGGGCATCTGGGAAGTGTTGGCATTTGCCTTGGGTGTCCCTCCTGCTTCTGATACAAACACATTTCCGTCCATATCCACTGCTACACCTACTGGGTAGCGTATAGGACTCGCCCCCAGTCCCTTTCTAATGATTTCATTCTCGTTTACAGTGATCCAGAGATAAGCTTGGCCTGCTTTAGGACTGGAGCTTGGATACTTTTGCGTCTGCACAGTTACTGGCGCATAAGGGAAGAGATTCTCCACGACGTGAGCCACTGCTGCCTTCTGCTTCTCTGCAGCTTCTTCCTCCCTGAAAATGGCATAAAAACATGCAAATGATAGATACTTCAGTAAAAGTTATAATATATGGTCGGAAAGTATGATCTGAATGTGCAGAGACCTCTTGGCTTGTAGCTCTTCTTCGAGGTCGAGCTGCTCGTCAGTAGGAGCTGGAACAACGACACGTGAGTTATTTGGAGAGGAAGGAGCGAAGACGCCCTTGGATGTCGTAGCAGCAGCAGCAGCAAGCGAGTGCGCGGGCGCCTTGCTCAATACCCCGCCCATCATCAGTTACTATGTTGAAGTGAGTTCTGTGAAGTGACTTTATAAAGTAACACAGTAAAGGAGTAGTTTTATTAAGTTTCTAGATATTTGTATTCCACATACAAAAAACAATACAAATTTTGGAGGTGCTTGCCGCTGGAATCCTCACTTTCGATTTCGACCGATAAGGTGCTAAACGTCTTCTACTATGAGCTGCTGCCCTGTGACTGCTGAACCTGCGCGCGATGCTGCTGCCCACGTGGGCGTGATGAAGAAGGCGGGCAACACCAACATCTACGTGACGGGCCCTGCGACCTCCAAGGCTGGCGTGCTCGCGTTTCCGGACATCTACGGCCTGGACAGCGGCCGCACCAAGGCGGACGCTGACACGCTGGGCAAGCTCGGCTACGCTGTGGTGGTCGTGGACCTCACGGACGGTGACTACCTGGAAAACACGGACACTCTGGTGGACTGGTTCAAGAAGTACACGTTCGAGCAGCAGTTCGGCCCGCGAATCCAGGACGCCATCAACTACCTCAAAACGGAGGCAGGTGCCGAGCGCCTCATCAGCTACGGCATGTGCTGGGGATCGTGGGTGGGTGCCACGCAGACGACCCAACCTGACCCCGTGGTGCTGGGCCACGTGTCTTTTCACCCAACGTGGATCGTGGAGAACATACTCAAGGGCGACGGAGCAGTCAACAATTTGGCGGAGAGCGTCAAGGTGCCGCAAATCCTCATGGCTGCTGGGGACGACCCGGACTTTGTCAAGCCCGAAGGCAGCGTGGACAAGATCCTCAAGGCCCGTGCCGACATTGGAGCCAAGTCGGAGGTGTTGCTCTTCGCTGACATGAACCACGGATGGGTGCACCGGGGAGACATGAACGACCCTGCCACTAAGGCCGCCGTCATGAAGGCCTGGCACGCGGCCGTCAAGTTTATCCAGACCAACTGTCCCGTGTAAAGACCACCATGATTGCGGGTTGCGTCAATGACGATCCGCAGCAATGACGCTGCGTCATTCCTGCGGATCTTGTAGGCTGATTTTAAGCCAATCAAATCAGTGTCATGTGATTATGCAATCTTCTTGTGTGGATTTTGATTAGTGAATAATATGATGATGTGGCTTCTGATTGGTGTTTAATAAGACGGCAGATCCTTTTGAGCCATTTGTAGCAACTGAAGATGCGCTGCTTGCTTGCTCGCCGTTCGTCTGCCGCTGCCGCGCAACGAGCGAGGGCTCAGCGTGGCTCTGTTGTCGCAGTGCAAGTGACGCGTTTACACTCCTCGTACTCTGGACAGGAACGCTCTTCCTCCCGTGATGTGTTCAGAAACGCTGTCGTCGCTGCTGCTGTGGCAGCTGCGGGACTCGCAACGACGTTGGCGGACATTTCCCATGCAGAGAAGAAGACGGAGGATCACCACGAGTTCGTCAACTGGTCAGCGACTCATGAGTGTCGCCCAAAAACTTCCACGTGCCAGAGACGGTGGACGAAGTCGAGAAACTCTTGAAAACGTACCATGACAAGAAGCAGAAGCTGCGGTGTATGGGCGCTGGAGTGTCCCCAATGGCTTGGGGTTCTCAGGAGAAATATCTGGGAAGAAAGACACTAATGAGGCGTTGCTGACTCTGGCGTTGTTAGACAAGATCTTGAATGTTGACAAGGACAAGCTCCAAGTGACAGTGGAGACCGGATACATTGTGGGAGAATTGCTGGATAAGCTACGAACCTATGGCATGACCATGCAGAATGTTGCGTCCATTCGTGACCAGCAAGTCGGTGGCATTTGCCAGGCTGGATGTCATGGCACGGGAGCGGGGATCCCGCCTATTGATGATCAGATCGTCGAGATGGAGCTCGTGACGCCTGCTAAGGGCAAGATGACACTGAGTGCTACCAAGAACCCGGAGCTGTTTGAGATGGCCAAGTGCGGTCTGGGTGCACTTGGTGTCGTAACGAAGGTGACGTTGCAGTGTGTGCCTATGCATTGCCTGATTGAGAAGACCACTGTGATGACTCTGGAGGAGATCCGGAAAAACCACAACCGCTGGCTGGTGGAATACCAGCACCTGCGCTACATGTGGATCCCGTACACGGACACTGTTGTTGTGGTGCAATGCCGACGAGTTCAGGGCGATGAGCCTATCAACGAGAAACGCTTTCCACCGATTAAGAACAGCGAGAAGGTCCGCATGGAAGCTCCCAGGAAATTGTACCTGAAGCTAACCAAGGGCAAGCCTGCGCCAGACTACCTTGACTGGAGCTTTACGAAGCTGCGTGACAAGCTTCTTGAGATCAACCCACTGGATAAGAAGCACGTCATTCGTGTCAATGAGGCAGAAAAACAATTTTGGAAGTTGAGCGAGGGCTACCGGGTTGCGTACTCGGACGATATCATTGGCTTCGACTGCGGTGGTCAGCAACTCGTTGAAGAAGTGTCGTTCCCGTGCGCTGGCACGTTAGACCTTGACTTTATGGAACAACTTCTCAAGCGTATAGATGAAGAAGATATTCCGGCGCATTCCCCAATTGAACAGCGGTGGACAGCTCGCAGCACCTCTGCGATGAGTCCTGCGTCGTCTTCGAATCCACACCAGGTTTTCTCTTGGGTGGGCGTTATTTTGTACTTGCCGACCGCGGAGAAAAAGCTCGCGAAGCCATCAAGGACCGATTCATGGAGTTTTACGCCACGTACCGTGACTTCATGGAGCCTTATGGAGCAACGGAGCACTGGGCGAAGATCGAGTGGCCATCCGATGTTACTGAACGCCAAAAAATGCGCGACCGCCTGAAGAAACGCTACCCCATCGAAAAGTTCAAGAAGGTGCGTGATGAAGTGGACCCTCACCATATTCTCTCAAACCACATTGTGGATGAACTATGCGCCTAGACCGACAAGCCGTCTTCTACGACTGTGCATTGAATACAGTGTACTACAGTGCACCAATGACCATCTTGTATTTGTGTGTTTACTTGCCCATTCTGCTCGCCAAAAGTTGAATACCTGCCCGAAGTGACCAACAGGTACGTGCACCAACCAAGCAGCCACGAAATTCTGGCTGAAACGTGCTTCGTCGGTCGGAATTGTCTTTAGTTGATCCAGTTGATGCAACAAGCGAAGCAGCGTGAGGTCGAGTTGCATCCGGATCGTCGGCCATGCTGGCATTGCATCCAAACGAAGCTCAAATGCAGCCGACACCAAGAAGCATAGCCATTGAATGCAGTACAGTGTACCTGACAGTTCTCGCTGAGAAGATGTGGCCGCTTTGTCGAGTGTTCCAAGCACATGGATAAGTGATTCCACCACTAATTCCAATTTAGGCGTAAGGAGCTGGTTGTTCACACTAGTTGAGATAGCCCAGCACTTTACAACGTAGCTCATGATCAAATGCGTCGACATCAATTGGCATGGTAGATGCGAAACACATTTAGGTTGCTGCAATAACATAGCTGTGGTCCATTTGGGTACGACAAGGAGCTCTTCCTGAACCTTTTCCGTGTCGACCGACCCATACTCCAGGAGGAACGGAATGATTTTATTGTACAGAGGCTGAAAGAGAGCGCTTCCACACACAAACATCATTTTGGCCACTGCAGCTTGGATCAGGACATTACCTTTCACTGACGATTGTGCCAAATCCGATTCATGGAAATCATCACCGGCGATAATATCCAAGCACCTCCACATATCAATCCGCAAACCGGAAGTAACTTGTTCTGCGAGTGCTGACCAGAGTAATCTCCAGAGCAACACATATATCGCGTTGCTTGCAGTCGATAATGGCACCGAAGGAGGATGTCCGTCTTCTACTTTCATCTTAACGCAGGCTTCAACCGTCAGCATATCACTTTTCCCGGTGCAGTGCTCATAGTGATCCAGCTTGTTGCTGAACAAACTAATAAGTGTCCACAATGACGCGTCTAGTGGCCTGATCAATCCCTCTAGTGTGATAATCGAATCTGGGTCAGAGACCAATTCCATGATATTCTTGAGAAGAAACAACAGCCTCTCGCGGAGTATAACACCGTTCCTGGAGACATCAGAAATCACGGAGCCCAGTTTCGCCGATACCTGGCCGAACATATTGCTCAACAACGCAGGATCTACCACTTTCCCCACGTTACGGGCAGTTGCCACAAACTTCTCAAACAATAGTTGGATCATCGTGAACAAGTTGATTTGCGTTTGTACACTGTTGTTGGCGACGCAATCTCCACTCGAAGTTAAATCAGTAGAGCAGAGGGGACTCAAAATGCCATGGATTACCCCTTCTACCGAGACCACCGGGCTCTTGAATGTCGATGATTTTGTTGTGGGGATTCCAGTAAGCGATAGGAGAAACGTTATGATGTTTTGACTTTCTCTGTCGAAACAATTCTGGCTGCTTGCGATGTCGAAAAGAGCACCTTGGAGTTCGCGCTCGAAGAAGGTCGCCGCGCCATCATCTGTAGCTTCTTTCCAATCCAGCAGCAGCGGAAACACATGCAGTACCTCCAAATATAAGGAGTGGTGCAACACATCTGTACGAGCGCCATGAAACATTTGGTTGATGACTTGCTGGGGGCAAAATGCTGCCAACCTGACAAGTAAAATAGCGTGTTGCTGGTCTTCCGCCTTGCCTGTAAGGCGATTAAATACACTACGAACCCGCCGCTCGAAAGCACTCCTCACTGAGTCACATTCATCAACCAAACAGCGTTTTTGACGCATCTGAATGCCCAGCAGGAAGGAAGAGTGAACCGTCAAGACTTCCAGGCTCTTGATCGTCGATAATTCACCAAAAACATTTTCAAGTAGGACGCTCGAAATGGGTTTCTCTCCATTATTCAACGCTGCCGAGAGTTGTTCCATAGCAGATAACTCCGCGTCTTCATCATCTGAGCACATCTCATCGTCCAACAACTCATCGGTGTTAAGCATCGTTGTTGATGCCTTAACTTTCAAAAATTCCTCCAGGCCGAACATATTTACCAACTTTGGTAGCACAGAAGCAGAAGACGTACGTGCCAAACCATTTGCTTGATCGACACCGCCATCCAATGCTGCCACATCCTGGATCGTTTTCACTATTTGGTCGGTAAGATGCCATAATATTTTAGCCGTCTCTCCTGTCGATTCATCCGTATTCACACTCGTCCGATTCTCCAACGCTTCACACACTGCAGCCAGCTGCATCTGCTGCAGTACAACAACTTGCTCTGCTGCATCCACAAAGGCGCGGCCACTTCGCGAGTTGAACAGTCGATGGTCAAGTGTATAGGGCAGCTCAATAAACTGTCTGAAGATATCTGCACCATTCGGTTCTCCATCAATGCCCTTCAAAGCACGTACAACAACACGCGCTTTCATCTTCAAAAAAGATCTTCTCCTCCATAATGCCCAATAGTTTTCCCCTTTGACTACTTTGCTGCGCTGCACTTGGATCACAACCAGCAGCTTGCACAACAGCCGTTGACAATAATGCATCCAGCAATGCTCCC
The DNA here is from genome assembly GCA_008080845.1 of Phytophthora kernoviae. Lineage (NCBI taxonomy): Eukaryota > Oomycota > Peronosporomycetes > Peronosporales > Peronosporaceae > Phytophthora > Phytophthora kernoviae. The sequence goes on along the minus strand of VKKV01000102.1, from coordinate 71,708 downwards.
AATAATTCCAACCCTTCCGTCGAAAAGTAACTATCTTGGCAAACATTAAACAGCATCTGGATGCTGTCAGCAGCATCTACAAAATGTAATTGTAGCAGCCACATCACAAGTTGATCTTCCAGTCCATTGGCGACGACCTGCAGCACGAAACGCTTGGCAGCGTCGTCATCCTTCGCATTCTCCCAATTGCACCGAGCTGTTGTGAACAATTCGTCGTTCGAAGGTTCAGGATCCGAACCCCAATACTCTCGGATGGCTTTTACAACGCCATTAACGTCTTTGACAGTAAGCCACTGCGGTACCAGCACCTCCATCGATTCCAAATTGATGTGTGTCAACAATTCTGATTCCAATAGGAATCATATAGAATCAGATTGAATGGGGACATGACAACACTACCCTCTCTCTCTTCTCTCTCCTGTAGACCCACAATTACACTACGCTATCCGTCATGTTGTGGTGGTGTCTGTGGTTGTCGCTGTGCTCATTGGCGGTCGTACGCGCTTTCTTCAGATAGCGATTGCGCAGCACGTGGAAGCTGTTACGGCCGTCGCCGTCCGGAATCATGTCAGGGTCCACTCTTAGTAGTGCGATAGTGTTCTGATCCTCCAGTAGATTATTGTGTCGCTTGATCTCGTCCACCAGTGTGCTGGCAAGACCGTAGAATTGGTGCAGTGGGGCGTAACTGCCGGCATCCAGCAGTTCTTGTGTTGCTCGCCGTTTGTGTCGTCCTGAAGATGGCACGAAAGCATTCACGTCAGCAGTAGGTGGCGCCACTTCAGGGACTGCAGGAGTCGTTGCAATGGATGCTACAGGAGAAAATGTCGCTGCTGCAGCAGCAATAGAACTCGCTGCTACGGCGATAGCAGCGCTCACGGACGAAGGAGTCGGCGCCGGCGTAGTCGCAGGAGATGGCGTAACCGCTGTGGAAGTTGGGACTGGACTTGAACGGGCAGAAGCAGTAGCAGTGGAAGTGACAGAAACATTGGTAGAGCTCTGCTTCTGCTCCGTTCTCACCGTTGTCGGTTCCTGTGGAGCACTTGTAGTCAGTACTGCAGTTGCACTCTTCGCGTCTTCAGACAGGAACGTAGGCGCCGTCAGAGCTGGAGCTCTGGACGAGGCATTATCCACTAGTTGCTGCCACTTTGGTGCATAGCGCAGCAGCTTCCAGCAGGTCTCGAAGCTGAACTTGGAGCCGTGCGACCGCAGGAACTGGTCCTTGGCTTCTTCGATCCACTGTTGCTCCGTCAGCAGCACCACAGCCGCTGCATCTCCCGGTTCTCCGCTATTTTCCTCAGCTATTTTCATCCCATGGGCCTGTACTTCGTGGAAAATGAGCGCGAACTTCTGCGAGTCGCGATTGATGCGCGTCCAGCGGATCTTGAGACCGTTGAGCGGTCGCTCGACCGACGATTCCGCCTTCTGCTGGAACAGCTCATGCACTGAATTCCAGAAGCTGGTGGCCTTGTGGTCCCCCTGTCTGCAGCTGCAACTCGCTCGCGTCCAGCCATGCGTGACACAGCGTCTGGTCCTCCGTCACAGTCCAATTGGTTTTCTTGCCCATGAGTAGCGCTTGCTTTAGAAACGAACGGCGTTTCTTTTTTTTGGATAGAGGGGGGCAACCTACATGGGATAAAGGGAAACCTATCTGAGGTGCAAACTTTATATATTCCTTTTGAGATACTTACAAAGTCAAGTGTCGGACCAACATAACTACGATTTAGTATTGTGGAGGTCTGCCAAATATGGCATACCCTCAACAGTGATAATTATAATACAATAGAGGAAACTTCAGACCAAAAACAAAATTCCGTCTCCCTATCGCACAAGAGAGGTATAATTGACGCTTGTCATTTGCACCAGTTTCTGATGGTGTCGAGCGGAGCGTGGACGGCGGTGGCAACAGCCACTGCGCTGGCTGTAGTGCCGCTCGCAGCCTGGCAATACCAGCGATACATGTACATAGGAATACACTAACTGCACATACGTGTTATTAATGGGATTTTTAAGAGCTGATGGAGTTGACATTCTGTGGTGCCTGGCTATCGTTTTCAGGGAATTGAAAGGCCGTCGTGACGCTATGAAGCTACTGCGGAAGGTTGACCTCATTGCATCAGAGGTTGGTGTACGTCTATTGCATCTGGAAAACCAGGTCCATGAGTTTATGGAGAACCAAGACAAGCAGGACGCAGAGACGGAGGAGGACCCGGCTGTTGACTCCACTTTAAACTCTTGTACGGCACTTTCATTCTGTGTATCTACCTAATTCGTAGTACATAGCTATTCTAGAGCTATGGCTGCTTTAGCTGTTGTGTGCTGATTGCTTCTGTATTGATTGTAATGATACTGCAGACTACCATTTCGACTCGCAGGGCAACAAGTTAAAAACCAAGTGGGATTCGTACGATGCGGATGCTGAGCTGGAGAGGCTTGAGAAAGAGGAACAAGGGGAGGGGGCGCCTTCTACTGCTACTTCAAGTAAGAAACCAGCACGCCAAGCGCCTCAAGTGAGCAAGCAGAAGCTGCTGTCTACCGCAGGAGGAATCGAGCACGAGTTTGAGGCGGTACTGTCATTTCTGGACGACATCCGTGGCGACGACGACGTCAAGGAGCTCCGCAAGGCTATCGCTACCAAAGTGAACAAGGAACACTTCCTTCGCATCGACGCGGTCCGCACGCTGCTCGCCTAATGCTTAAATAGCTTACCATATTTGTTGCAGTCAATATCGTACGTACTTAGTATATACCATGATGCGTACTTAGTGAACAGCTTTGCAACGCAAATGGGGCGGAGCTCCAGTCCCCGTCGCCGCCGGCGCAGTCCGTCGCCGCGACGTAGTCGCAGTCGAAGCCGCGGCGCCGACAGGTACAATAGACGCCGACGCAGTCGTAGCTACAGTCCTCGTGGTGGTTCCCGCTCTCGTTCTCCTCGTAGGTCGCGTCAAACCTCGTCCAGTTCTCGTCGGGAGCGCGAGCCAATGGGTCGCTACGGTCCTTCGTCGGGCGGCAGCAGCTTCAAGACCAGAGGGAGAAGAGATGATCAGACGGACGACTTTTTCGAAGAGCGCAAGCGCGAGCGAGACTCCACTTCGTTCAGTATCTGGGCGGGATCCCCAGTCCGCCACCAATGAAAAGCAAGAAGAAGGAGAAGAAGAAGGCTCCAAGTCCCTCTCCTTCTCCTGTTCGAACCAGATCCCCTTCTAGCAGTGCATCAGAGAGTAGGGAAGAGTCTTCAGAGAGCAGTGAAGACTCCAGTGAAGAGGAGAGGCACAAACGTCGACGCAGACGCAAGTCAAGACGTTCCCCGTCTCGGCGTTCCAGGAAGAAGAAAGACTCGAGAGCAAGTCGGAAGAAAGAGAGAAGCGATCGCAAACAGAAGCGACGTAGACGTGCTCGCAGCTCCAGTGAGAGTGGAAGCAGCGCCAGTGACATTGAGTCGGATGCTTCTGTGGCTTCAGAGAAGAAACCACGTAAACTCAGCATGGAGAGTCACGATAGAAACAGTGATGTGGACGAGAATGAGCAGTTAGAAGCTGCCAAGTTCAAGGCTGCAGTACAAGGATCGTGTAATGATGACGATGATGATGCGGAGATTGGACCACAACCGCTGGCGGCGGCTGAAGACTCGGCTGCTTCTTCGTTGAATTATGGTAAGGCACTACTGCCGGGTGAAGGTGCTGCCATCGCGCAGTTTGTGCAGAAAAATATGCGTATCCACGTCGTGGTGAAGTGGGTTGGAACGGCGAGGAAATTGGGGATTTAGAGAACTTGGGCTACGTGATGAGCGGTAGTCGCCATAAGCGTATGAACGCTGTTCGAATCCGGAAGGAGAACCAAGTGTACACGGCTGAGGAAAAACGTGCTCTAGCACTCATTAACTTCGAGGAGAAACAGCAGCGCGAGAATTCGATCATGAATGATTTCAAGGAGATGCTGACGGAACGACTCACGAAGAAGCACGGCTCTAGACTCGTAGAGGACATGGAATCATCAGCGAAAGACTAATGGTAGTAACACTCGAGCTGTTCATATCAGTTCTCTAATAACGGAGTTAATGCCATATTCCAGGATCTGTCGGTAGTGGTTCTTCAGTTTGAATTTTCCCACTTCCTGAAGAGCAGATGTGTGTCCGAGTTTAATGGCATAACGACGAGCAATTGACTCTGCTTTCACCATTCTCAATGCGCCATCTGCGCCTAAGAAATAATGCTCGATACTGCCGGCTCAGACACAATTGTGTATCGGACACTTCATAGCTTTTGGGCTGAAAAATGTTTGACAGGGATACAAGTCATTCCAGAGGAAGTAGTTGCGTTCGAGTAGTCATCATCTGTTGTCTGGGGACGGAGGGTGGGGAGCCACTAGCAACAATGAGCCAAGTTGAGCAAAATATTAGAATATTGAACACTGTTGTCTTGACAAGAAATGCAGAAGCAGAGTATCACCGTACCTACGATCTGTCTGTAATACCCAGCCTGACCACCACCAAGCATGCGTCCGATGAAACTTATAATACCGTCACTTGGACGCTCACCACACGGCACAACACTCGATTCAGACAAAACACCAATGACAACTAAATCTTCTCGCGGGATGGAAATCCAGTGAAGCTTATGAAGCACCAAAACCTCTTTGCCATCTTCTTCAACCACTTTCAACAGACCAAAAGCCCTCAATATGCTGGTCTTGTAGTACAGCTTCCTGTTCTCCCAGGCATATCCACTCAAAACAATTAGCTTACTTCGCACTCCCAACGCTGTGTCCACACAGCATGGTGCTGTAAGGACTTCTAGGGATCCAAATCTCCACTTCACGAATACAACCGCACCAATAACTCGTGTAGACACGATCACAAGCACACAACCAATAACGATAATACCGTGCCCAGCCAGACTCATGACGTAGTAGGACGCAACTTCTGCCTCGGGACGCCATTCTTTTAGACTTGATCGATTCAGTGACGACATGAAATACTGCATTGATGCCGCGCATATCAATTCTCCAACAAGTACAGTTTCATAGTTGAACAGCAGCCGTCTGAACAAGCAGCGAGTTTTCTCAGTAAACCAATGCATTGTTTCGACCATCTCAAAAAGCATCGACATAATACCAGCCAGATTGTAGCCCAGCGAGATGCACTGCAATCTCCCAAGGAACCCTTCTTGTGTAGTTAAGAGGAATAAATCACTCATCAATCCTTCCATCAACAGATACGTGAGCACCATGCGCTGATAATTGTTTGCACCGTGAGCTGAAAGTCTCATACTCTCTTGAATAAATATCATTGCCTCTTGTATCCCCATTGTGCATACGTGGTCACTCGTTCTTGCAAAGCGTGCACTCACCATGTAGCTTCGTCTTAAGATCCAACATCGGATTGCAATCCACATAGCACCAGCAGCAGCATACCAGTACGATCTTCGATAGCCACCATCACCGCCATCCTTGGTTAACGGTGGCCCGTTGATATCGAATGTGCCTAGACCCCCAACACGAACGTAAGCTCTGTAGTCCTTGGCGCAATAAGTCCCTTTCACTTCGCCATACAGCGAGTAGAAGCCGATACTTCCATGGTAGAAAAAATGTTGAAATGGGTAGCTATCGTTGATGCATCCGTCTGGAGCCGTGCGAAATGGTGTTGTTGTTTGGTTCCCTACAAAATAGTTGCCATGCACATTGTATTGCGGGATGACATAATGGCAAAGAAAACCTTCTTCATTGTGATAATAGTGCGTCGGTGAGAGATTCCAGTAAACACCAGCCGAATACCATTCCTTAACGGAGCAGTACTTCCAAATATCAGCTGTCTCCTTCACTCCGTCGACTGGTGTCACCAAGTGCGCGGTGATCTTGTGCGGAGTGACAAACTTGGCGTAACTTCGAATCTGGAGCGTCATCGGTAAGACTCCCATTATCATCCACACTAAGAGTAGCATCTGTCTCGATGAGACCTGTCTTCCTGGTGGATCAGCAGTAGTCAAGGATCGAGGACCAGCCGCTTCTTTGATGATATTCACCTTCATCATTCTTTGGCCGGCAAACACCGAAGTCAAAACGCATGTACTGTAGATCATAGCAGAAAAAATAGTAACGACTGTCACAACAACCGCTGTGTCCGGTGACTCTGCCTTCATCGTAACGTCAACACCTGCCATCATAAACTGCTTCAATTCATCATCTCCAATAGTTTACAGACGTCAAAATTGCTTTTCATTGCAGGGATCTGGATTGAGGCATTGTCGATGCGTACGAGAGTCTACCTATTTACTTTGTTAAAACTCTGATCTCTAGCGTACGGTGGGCAGATCACGAATGCTTGGTCCATCCAAAACCTTGCTGCCAGTACGTCGCCGATGGCTGTCGACATCTCCGTCACTTCCACCAAGCATGTATCCGAACATACTAACAATGCCATCGCATTGCCTCTCTTCGCATGGGGTGACACACAGATTTGATACGACACCAATCACGAACAAGTCCTGATTTGAAATTGTAATCCAATTTACCTTGTAAAGGCAAGAAACTCGGAGCCATCCTCGTCCACCGCCCGAAGCATTCCACACATTGCCAACGTACCGATTCTATAGTAAAGTTCCCCATCTTCGTAGGAATAACCCGCCAACTTAATTAATTTGCAGCGCACCCCATGGTCGTATCAACACAACACGGGGCAGCCACAACAGCGAAGGAACCATATTTGTACCGCATGTACGTAATTGCTCCGAGTGACCGGACGGAGACGAGGACAATCACGCAACCCATAATGATGGCAGCGTGTCCAACCAAACCCCAAACGTAGTAAGACGCTGCCTCCGCCTCCGGCTTGGAGCCTTTAAATCTGGTTCGGTTGAGTGCCGTCAGGTAATGCTGCATTGCACCAGCGCAGATTAGCTCGCCTATCATAACTGTCTCGTGGTTAAACAACAACCGCTTGAACAAACAGCGTGCCCGTTCTCCGAGGCATTGCGTGACTTCGATCATCTCGAACAGCATCGAAATGGCGCCCGATAAATTGTAGCCCAACGAGAGATACTGAAGAATACTGATGATCCCTTCCGTTGCAATCAGCATGAATAATTCGCTCATAACACCTTCAACGAGAAGATACAGCAAGAAAAAGCGATGATAGTTTGTCGCATTGTGCGCTGATAACCGCATGCTCTCCTGAACATACACCGCTGCATCTGCAAGTCGGAACTTGTACTGCGCACGGCTGCACCTTGCTCCATGCCGTTTGCACAAAATATAGCTTCTCCGCAAGAGGCAAATCCGATATGCAATCCAGAGCGAACCAGTCAGCCCGTACCAATACGACATGCGATATCCTACACTCGCTTGACCGTCAGTCAACGCTGCACCATTGACACCAAATGTTCCAAGCCCGTTCACTACGACATATCCTTTCTCGTCTTTAGAGCAATACGATCCGGTTCCTTCCTCGTAGAAAGCGTAGTAGCCAAAGCTACCATGATAGAAGTAGTAATCCATTGGAAAGCTATCGTTCGCGCAATCTAGTTTGAAATTTGGTGACGGTGTTGAACGATGGGTACCTAGGAAGTAGACGCCGTGAACATTGTACTGAGGGATCATGAAATGACACAATCGGCCGTTCTCGATGAAGTAGTAGTGCGTGGGCACAATATTCCAATAAACATTCGCAACGAAGAGCTCTTCGATAGGACAAACATTGTGCACGTCAGCTGTCCCCTTCATGGTATCCGCAGGGATAATAAAATGCAACGAAATCTTGTGCGGCGTCACGAAGCGTACAAAACTTTTTATTTGAAGGGCCAAAGGGAATAAACCCAGAGCCATCCAAACCAGAAGTAGTAAGTGTTTACCCGACAGACACAGTCCACTACGTACGGCCAGCACTACTTCCGATTGCTCCTCAGGCCTCACTTTCATGAGTGTGTCGCTGCCGAGTTGCAGTTCGGCTTAGCGTGGCAAACTGCTATGAGGGCTTCTGCACGCCAACACAAATGTAACGGCACTGCAAAAATATCAATGAAGCAGCCTCATGGCATCGACTTCATGTGGATTCACACACCACATATCAAAAAGTATCTTCGTGTTGGGAAAACGTATAAATTTGTCATGCTTGGAACGGCTGCACTTCATTCGAAGTGCCCATTTCGACAATGGACGAAGGTCGCGGAAAGCCAATTTTCATCGTTCTCGGTGCAAGAGCGACCTTGTTGCTGAATGCTCCGGCAAGCCATCGATTACTTCCCGATTCCCCGACGGCGCCCCCCAAAACTTGCGTGAACATGCTCACAACCCCGTGCAAAGCCGTTCAGTACATGGATCCACACGTTTTCCATGTACCGACCCAATCACGAACAAATCCAAACGTGGGACAGCAATCCAATAGACCTTGTGCAAAATCATGAATTCACTCCCGTCCTCTTCCACCATCTTCATCATACCAAACGCCTTCAACGTGGAGACTTTGTAGTAGAGTTTTCTGTTCTCCCAGCAGTACCCACCCAATACCATCAATTTGCCTCGGATTCCCAGTGTAGAGTCCACGCAGCACGGTGCAGCCAGAACGGCAAAACATCCATATCTCCACCGCATGTAGCCGATTGCTCCGAGAGATCGGGTGGAAACAAGCACAAACACGCAGCCTAAAACGATAACACCATGACCAACCAGGCTCCAAACGTAGTGCGACACCACTTCTGCGACTGGGTTGGAATGTTTGAAGCCCCGCGATCGATTCAACGACGTCAGATAGTGTTGTATCGCAGCCGAGCAAATGAATTCGCCAAATAGCATGGTCTCGTAGTTAAACAATAGTCGTTTGATGAGGCATCGTAACCTCTCTCCAAACCAGCGCATGGATTCCGCCATTTCGAAGAGCATCGACATGACTCCAGATAAGTTGTAGCCCAACGAGATATACTGCAGTCTCCCGATGACTCCTTCTTGTGCGATCAATAAAAAAGATCACTCATAACACCCTCGATGAGCAGATACAACACTGCTATACGGTGATAATTCCGTGCTTCGTACGATGATATCCTCATCGTCTCCTGGACGTACACGACAGCATCTTTCAACCGAATTCTTTCATTCATGCGGTCGCATCTCCTTCCAAACCGTTTGCACGAGACGTAGCTTCTTCTAAGCATCAACGAGCGATACGCGATCCATACGGATCCGGTAAGCCCGTACCAATAGGAATTTCGATAGCCAATGCAACCTTGATCACTGGCCAGTGGTTGCCCATTGATGTCATAAGTTCCAAGACCTTTTACCAAGACGTACGAAGTTTTATCGTTCGCGCAATACGTGCCAGCCGCTTCCTCATAGAACGAATAGTATCCAATACTGCCATGATAGAAGTAGTGCTGAAATCGGAAGCTCTCGTCCGCGCAACTAGTTGGGGTCGTGCTCGAAGCTGTGGTCTTATAGTCGCCCAGAAAATAATTGCCATGAATGTTGTATTGCGGGACGACAAAGTGACAAAGGTGTCCGTTGTCGACTTGGACGTAATACACCGGAGTGACGTTCCACCAAATGCCAGCGATGAACAATCCGTCAACGGGGCAGTGCTCAAGTAGGTCCACCGTCTTGTGCTCTTCGAGCCCTGAAGATAGAAGGCTTTTTGAGATTTTGTGAGGTGTCACAAAGCGCACGAAACTTCGGGCCTGGAGAAGGAGCGGTGCTAACCCAACGCTCATCCACACGATAAATAGCAATCGTTGGGCCGAGAACATGACAGCGCTGCTAGGTGCGAGCTGCGGTCCGCTCACACGAGCATTCCCGTCCATGCTACGGACCTTCCCCATGTTTTTATCGGTGCTCCACCCCAGTATATCACGCGAAACCAACATTGCGTTCATCATGAACACGGACACCTATTTTTGAGGAGCTCCGTGATCGGAGACCTTGGATCGATCGGTTGCCACCAACATGATGCAAGGAGAATCGGCCAACGTGTCTGTCAATCACGCACTGCACACTCATCAATCGGTAGCGGAAGACACTGCGTGACAATATCCATGACCGCTATACCATTGGCTAGATTGTTGTCGCGATTGTCCCGCGTCATGTCAGTCATGAGGACGTTCCAGCTGCATGCCCCGACCTCTGAACATGGCGGTGACATCGCTGCCTGACTTCGCTTCCGGTGATGGTAGATTTGAGCTTTGACAGGAGTGATTTGCTCGACTCCGGTCCTGCATCAATCAAGAGGAATTGATGAATCCTGGACTGTAGGGGTGCCAACTCGACTCCGTGTGCCAGGGAGGCATAGCGCTGTGGGGCATTGCCAGGTCAGGCGTCCGCTTTGACATTGACATCGCCGAATGCGCAAGCAAGTTGAAGCCATCTGGTCCCGAGTTTAACCTTTGACATGATCAACCATCGTCCGTCCACTCTTGTCTTTGTCTCGTGCGGACAGGATGGGGATGCCAATCATTGCTCACGTTGCAACAGTCCGAAGAGCTTCACCGGAGATGCTACCTGGCGCGACTTGCACCTGTTCATTTCAAAAGGAGCAATGACGCAGAAGTCATCTCAGAGCGTTCGAGTGGGTATCATTGGCGGTGGTGCTGCCGGCATCAGTACGTTGGCGAAGTCATCTTGATCCCTGCTTGCTTGCACGCCTGACTCACCTATGTTGTTTTAACACGATCTACTGTAGTCGCCGCCAAGAATCTACGAGATGTAGGCCACGACGTCGTTGTGTTCGAGAAATCCGCCCACTTGGGAGGTATCTGGAAGTACGATGACGTCGCCGATGCTCCGTCCTCTGTCCTCTACAAGGTGAGTAAAACGATTGCTGAGGTAGATACTTCCATTACTCAACGATGCAAACCGACCGCTTTTGGAATGATGACAGTCCCTGCACACGAATCTACCGACGTCCGTCATGCAGCTGAAGGGTTTTGCATTTGCTGACGGTCTCCCAAGCTACCCGTCACATGCTGATGTACTGGAGTATCTCCAGAGCTATGCCAAGCACTACGGCGTTGATCAATTCGTCCGCACCAACTCCGAGGTGACGACTGTGGAGAAGGTCGGTAACGTGTGGAAGATGAGCGTGAAGTCGAAGGACAAGGGCGCATGTAACGAAGAGTTCGATCGCGTGGTGGTGTGCAATGGCCACTTCAACAAGCCATTGCACGCACCGATCAAGGGTATCGAGAACTTCAAGGGAATTGTGTCGCATGCGCGCTCCTACCGAACCCCAGAGCCTTACCAGGGGAAGCGTGTTCTGGTGATTGGCCGTGGTCCATCGGGCCAAGATATTTCGCTGGAGCTCGCAGAGAGCGGCGTAAAGGAAGTGTTCGTTGCGGCTCTCGACTACGACCCGAGTATTGTCGACAAGAAGGACAAACGTGAGCTAAAACCAATTGTGGATCGCATTGCTGAAGATGGCACAGTGATATTCACGGACGGATCGTCGATTACCTCACCCGACGAGATCATGCATTGCACGGGCTACCTCTACACTGTCAACGAGTTTTTCCCATCCAAGTTGTTGTATCCAAAGACGGGTGTGAGTCCTGGCACTGTGAGCAACGAAGTCGCCGAGGATCTGAGCACTGCGGCCGCGGAAGGCATAGTAGTAGCTCCTGTGTACAAGCACCTGTTCTCAATCGAGGACCCAACTGCAGTCTTCATCGGTTTGCCGTTCGCCAACCTCCCTTTCTTGTGCTTTGAGCTTCAATCCAAGTGGGCCGCGTGTGTGTTCGACAGTTCGGTGGCACTTCCATCGAAGGAAGAAATGTACGCAGATTTCTATGACAACATCAACACGCTCGACGGTCCAGCAAGAAAGCTGCACTCACTAAGAGGCCTGCAAAGGATTATTTCACGGAGCTAGCATCTCGCTCTGGCACTGTTGTCGACGAGAACATCCATGAAATGTTTGCTGACGCTGCCTACCTGCGTGTAAACTTCCCACACGATTTCCGAACGGCGGATTTCCGTCAGGATTCTTCTACCGGAAAGTGGGTCCGCCGTATCAAGCCCAGTGATGACCCCGCGGAAGCACTCGAAAGGTCTTTAGCTGAGCTAGTTTAGTGCTAAGCAGTAATACTGTCAGCCGATGAATGCGCACACGCCTAGCTTAGAATTCAGTTCCATTCCAAAACCGCTTTCCAACCAAATTGTGAAGCGTAATGTAGCAAATGCATTCTTCTTGAATGACGCACAAGTGTTGGGCTCACCCAACTGAGCGTGATACGCCTTCCAGCAACGAGATGAAACCAAGTTGGTCCAAACGCGTTGTTGTTGTTGGTTAATCGTCCTCTTGATAGTCCAACTCGAAGGAATCAAAAGATAAACTCGAAAATGACAGAGACCTTCGCGGCGACCACGCGGGTGCTGATTCTTCATCCATTAAACCCCACGTCAAGTGCCCCGTACCGTTCGTGTTACTCGTATTCTGAGAGGCTGGAGTCATCTTCTCCATAAAATTTTGTCGGGCAATATCGGATGGCTTTTGCCTTTGTACAAATTCCAGACATGGGAGGCAAACGTAAACTCGCTTCTTCTGTATATTCGTGTCATTCTTGTGCTCTCCCAGTACTTTGAATGTGCGCTCTTCGCGACAATGGAGCATACTGGCGCCAAACACAGCGCGCAGCTCCGCTGGTCACTACGACCACGACCAGTTCGTCCAAACTGACCGGAGCATTGAGAACAACTCAACGCATACCCTGCCAATTCAGTCCCAATATCTCGTCGCCGTGGACTTTTCATATTGGCCATGCACCACTGCAGTTTCTTGAGCTCTGATAGCCGCGGCGAATTGAAGAACCCCAATAACGACACCCACGTCGAATTCATCACAAACGAATCCAAGATTTTGCCTTGTGCCTCCACATACTGCTGGATATACACATCAACATTGCCATCCTCTTGTTGTCGATACAATGCTCCAAACATAAATTTCCCGCGAATCATCGGCTTGGGTAAAGGTGGACATTGTGGCAACGGTGCCGGTTGCAACAGGTCATACCCGATGCGTTCGCCATCTGCACAAGTTATGATCCCGGTGGCTGAGAGCAGCATAAAATCTCTCGGTTTCACCACTTTGCTCACTAACCACGGCAGTTTGCTCGCCATGTACATAATTGACAGACTTTGGAACGGTTTTTCTTCCGTCGGTCCGACGAGTTTGGCGAGCATTGCACCGCCAATCTCCTGGTTTCCGAGTGTCGAAACCCGGATTTTGAGCGCTTCAAATGTCGGGGTCGCCATTCCAAACATGACCTCGTCCAGTGGTGCGGGATAGTACCGACCATCAGGAGGACCGTGGGGTCTTCCCAATTGTCTTCAGGCAGATGGAGATCCGTCCGAATGTGACGAATGCGTTCCGAATAGAGCGATGCATTGGCTTGGGTCTTTGGAGCTTCCAACGAGCACTGTCCAGACTGGCGTGGTGTCGAGGCTTCAAACCGGCTAACCGCTCGTCATAACTATGCAACGTGCGCTCCAGTAACTGCAGTGTAAGGTCGTGAAAGTGTTGCTGCTCCTCGAATGTCAAGTGCAGCGGTGGGAATGGCGAGTGGTTCGGGAGACCGTCATCGTCTGCCATGGCCAATTGTCGAGGCTCGGGCTGACTTGACTGAAACTGGACTTCTGGTTAATTATTAGATTATTTACATGTGACCAAACGATTTAAACGACGCCGATTGGCTCTAAAAACATGAATAGGCCATTTTATTGGGCAATAGACATGATCTTAATGATATAATTCCCAATCTGACCTCCCCATCGGCATCTCACAAGTCGCATCATGGCTGTCAAGCGTGTCGGGATCATCGGCGGTGGGGCGGCCGGCATCAGTACGTTGCTCTTGCTGCGATGAGTCGTCGCCTACAATTTGTTGCTAACATTTTTTTATTAATGCAGTCACCGCCAAGTGTTTACGGGAGGTTGGCCACGAGGTTGTCGTGTTCGAGAAGGCTGGGAATGTGGGTGGGGTCTGGAAGTACGACGAGTCTGCTGACGCTACGTCTTCAGTGCTCTATAAGGTAACAATCCCTCTATCCTATCGCACTTATGTGATTAAGTCACTGACTTAAGGCTGTGCCAATTTGCATTCGCAGTCGCTGCACACTAATCTACCGACGTCGATTATGCAGCTGAAGGACCTCGAATTCCAGGAGGGGGTGTCCAGTTTCCCATCGCACACCGAAGTGTTGACTTACCTGCAGCGCTATTCGAAGCACTTCCAAGTCGACAATTTTGTGCGTCTCAACTCGGCGGTGACGAGTCTATCGAAGGTCTCTAACAAGTGGAAGATCAGTGTGACCGCGGAGGAAAAAGGAGAGTATGACGAAGAGTTCGACCGTATTGTGGTCTGCAACGGACACTTCTCCAAGCCTTCGTTGGCGCAGATCAAGGGGTCGAGAACTTTAAGGGGTGATTTCTCATTCGCGATCGTACCGTACACCGGAGCCCTACAAGGGGAAGCGTGTTCTAATTATTGGTCGTGGACCTTCGGGGCAGGATATTTCTCTTGAGCTGGCCAAATCTGGTGCCAAGGAAGTGGTCGTGGCGACGTTGGATTACGACCCCGATACAGTTGATGCCCAGGACAAGCGGGTGCTTAAACCGGCGGTGGATCATATCACTGAAGATGGCACGTTGGTGTTTACGGATGGATCTTCGATTGGCTCCCCTGATGAGATCATGCACTGCACGGGGTACTTGTACACCGCAAACGAGTTCTTCCCATCGGACTTACTTTTTCCGAAGGCATTTGTTCGCCCCAATGGATTAACTGACGAAGCCGTAAATGATATGCTCGACTGCGTGACGCAAGGAATGGCCGTGGTTCCCGTTCACAAGCAGATGTTTGCAATCGAAGACCCGACGGCAGCCTTTGTCGGTCTTCCGTTTAGCAACCTTCCGTTCTTGTGCTTTGAGCTTCAGGCGCGATGGATCGCACGAGTATTTGATGGATCGATACCCCTTCCATCGAAAGAAGACATGTACAAAGGAATTCTACTCATACATCGGTGGTCTTGACAATGGGATGAGGAAGCTGCATCAGCTGGGAGCTCGCCAAAAGGACTATTTTACGTACGTGGCAACGCTACATTGAAGTCTATATTCTGCGCTACTAACCATGTCTTGCTTTTTGTTTTTATTATCATGCATCGACTGAAAACCAGTGAGCTCGCTGCATTCTCGAACGCCAAGGTCGGCGAAGAAATTCACGAAATGTACGAAGACGCCCGCTATCTGCGAACGAACTTCCCGTTCCGCTACCGCACCGCTGAATTCCGCCAGGACCCAGCCTCAGGCAAGTGGGTACGCCGAATTGTCAGTGCTGATTCGTCCTCGGAGCTAGTGCACTCCTTCAACTAAAGTTCAGCCATTGCGGTTAGACCAGTCCATGAGGAAAACAGCGATGCTGACATTGAATTTAGAGCTTTGATGCTTGCGTCCTGGATTATCATTCTGCTATGCCTCCCGCAATTGCACGCCAAGTCATGAGCCTGGTTGGTTGTGAGTATTAAATTGGGAATCGGCGCTGCCGGCCCACATTCTCAAGAAGCTTGAACCACCGTGGCGGCGTGGCATGTGGTCCTCGCGCATTGCCACTTTCTGCTCTCTATCCTGCAACCTGTCAAGGTAGCAGAACCGCTCATCAGCAGCTTTGCGAATATTAGCTCGTGCCTTCCAGTCCTTGAGGCGTTCAGCTTGAGCATTATCTTGTTCATACTCTTGCAGTCGGAGCTGTGTACGCTCATAGCGCGCTTCACGGCGAAGACGACGAGGCTCTTCCTCAGCAGTAGTAGACGGTTTGCCAGCGCGCATTATCGCGAATGAACTCTCACTGGCTTCTGTTTTGTGAGAGGGCGGCGCACGATGCAGAGGACTGTAGGCCTCACTACTTGTCGTTACAAAGCGCTCTTGAGGTGACTGATACAATCCGGTATCCATGCCAATGCCATTGCCTCCTACTCCCACACGGGTCCAGTCGGTGCGCTCTTGGCGCCGATGCCAGAACCGATCGGGTGAAACGGAAGATAGCATAGTCACAGCTGGACTACCAGGACCGCATGATGTTGATGGCCGGCGGTCGAGTTCAAGCTGTAGTGATGATGGTGACGACGACAATGCCAAGTTCTTTTCTGATCGATAGCGGCTCCTGCATTCAGGGTTGGAGATCCGTAAGCTGCAGCTTTTCACTGCTGCCGCTGTTCGCTTGCAAAGTTGTTCCGGAAGGCAGCCTGGACTTGTATAGGTTTTGGCACTTGGTGAATGTTGCTCTTCCTCAAGCAAAAGGCTCCTGCGTAGCGCATACATGGGATCGATAACGTCACGAGGCGTTAGCTCTGTCGTTCGTTTGATGTGCAATGCGGCGAGTTCCTTCTTGCGCCCATTGTCTATCCAGTTGGTGGGTATATCCCGCTCTCCTACAGCAAAATAGTGCACGAACTCACGCAAGCTGATCTCCTTGTCGGCATTTCGGTCCATGAGATGCAACATTTCTCGCATATCTGTTGCCGAAATCGCGTCTTCCAGTTGCAGAAAACCTCGTCCCAGTGCATGCTCGACCTCACTGTACGAGAGAACGCCATCATTGTCCGAGTCTACACTCTTAAAAGCGTATGAAAGTAGCAGTTCCGGTTTACCGCCGTGTACGCCGAGTGCTTGCCCTTGCTTTCGATGGAGCTCGTCGATCACCTGCTTACGTAGCTGTCGCATGCGTCTTCTTGAACGAGGCGATAGCTCTAGTGGTGTACGATACTTGATCGCAAGCGAAGAACTAGGATCACGCGCTGGTCCACTAACATCTTTCATTGGGCTGTATGCACTTATTGTGGGGTCATTCGGCTCAGTGGCACCAGTATTGGGTGAGAACATGTGGACGAATTCTTGGAAAGCTACCGTATTGTCACCGTTAACATCCGCATGTTGGTAGAGCGCACGAGTTTCGTCCGGTGTCAAGTCCACTTCAGCAGCCTCCACCATATCGTGAAAACGCTGCGCCGAAATCATGCCATTTCCGTCGTTGTCGAATGCTCGAAAAACAGCACGCATCGAGCCGTATTTTTCCATGAAAACATCATACAATTTTGTACGGTTACGCACCAGCGCACCTTTCGCTTTGTCCTCTTGAATGCCCACCATTTTTGTCGTATGCCTTTTACTGTAGCGATGATCAAGCACAGCTATGTCTTCGTGGACATTATTCTCACTGCGTCCAAAATGCATCACGGGCATTTCTGTTGTCTTCGTTGGATCTTGGAAACTCATATTGGCATGTGTTGAGCTCTGCTGGCGAAAGCCATTCTGAGCATTGTGATCGAACCGATCGTCCGTATTGCTTCTACTGCTATTAGTCGGGTTTAAGGCGTTCAACCGCCGGGCCTCAGTTCGCAGAACAAGAGGCATCACCTCTCCGGATCCATTAGGTCGATGACTGAGCTGCTTGTGTTGGGGAGAATCAAGCGTCCCTTTCATTGCAATCGCATGCGTACCGCCAATGCGATCAAGAGCAGTCGACGTATTCAATGGTGCTGGCCCAGGACTAGGGAGAGTGCCCTCCGCGAACGAAGAGCACTTGGATAGGTTTGTCGTCCCCACTTGTAAGCGCTTGCGCTGGCGCGCAGGAAACTCAGTGTGAAAGGTGCCACTGCGTCCACTTCCTCCCATAGCGGCCTTACCCACAGACATTGAAGCTACGGCTTGTGGTGCCTTCGAGCTATCAGGCTGACATCGAAAGTTACTTCGCTGGACGGCCGCTGGCATGGCTGCAGTTCACGAGAGTGCGCTTGTCCCTCGTGTTTTTCACCACAGAGCAGCTGCCCTTCCTAAAAATACGAAGTCGACCACTTCACAGAACACATTTGCTAAATTAGATGTTCATTGCTTACCGATCGCGGTTGATTGGTTCTCTCTTGGACATGCTCTCTTCTTGTTGTGTGACCTTGTACAAGGCGCGACACCATGTTTCGGTTAAACCTCAGCTTATTTCACTTTCATGGTCTTCCGTCCTGTTCATAGTTAAACTGTCGATGCCACAATTGCAGATTTACCCAACCGTCGTCGCTTGCGTTTTGGCGGTGTTTTCAGGTGATTCGCAGATCTAGGCACAGCGCTAGCTTGCTGATACGCTAGAATCTCTGCGGTGGCTTCGCCTTGCTTGACTTGCCGCTGTGGAAATGATCGTTCCAGTTCTCTTGCAAGGTTTTGGTCGTATCTCACACGACCTCGGTGGGCAAGTGTAGGTCCGACTGTGCAGGGCCTTGAGCCATCGGCCACACCACAAGGCAAAAGACGACCTTCGCTAACTGCAACCCACTCGACAGTATCCTCCGCCCACAGTGAAAAGCGCAACAGCAAAAACTTTGGGACTTTTCGATCATTTTCTGAGTAAGTCTCCACCACTTCTCCGTAGTTCCAGCAACCGTTGCGATCCAGTACATCCACCACATCGCCCACACGTACCCCAAGTGCAAATTCCACCGATGCCGCTACAGCTAGAGAGCAATTATTTGCGATGTCGTGGCGTACGCTATAAGCGATGAGATCGTGGGGATGCTATTTATTTGCACACCCCGATATTGGCGAGTCAGCGCATCATTGGGAAGGGCGGGGATATCCTCGTTCACATCATCCGGAGGGCACAATTGTAAGCAAACATCCTCCAGTTCACGGGCTGCAGTTGCTTCACCTTCCAGGACCGACGCGCACTGGATACTGCACGCTGCTCGTTCGTACACGAGTTGGGCGACCCTCCAGTTGTACATTGATAGTGGTACCAACTTAGCTAAAGAAACAGCTAGTGCTCGCGAAATCTCATCTTCCTCAACGCTGTCACCGAATGAAGGTAACCCACCCTTTACCTCGCTGTTGGAAAGCGTAGCTCGGTGCCGATCGTTCGAACTGCCACCAGCACCCTCATCGTCCCCATCACTTGGGTCAGCAAACTCATCCGTTTGCTGGAGTTGGAGCTCGTACTGCTGTTGGTGGTGATGCTTCATTTCCTCTTTCCAACGAACTGGAGCGGCAGAGCGACGCACAGACGCAGGGTGGACAACAGTGTAATCTGGGTCTTGATTCTTGCGGAGTTTCCAAATCCCCAAAGATGCCGGATGAAAGTGGCGATGTGGCAGACTCGGCAAAACATCTTCATCAAAAACGTCTCCCTGTTCAACCACATCCGCATTGGCATTGGGCTTACTTGCGTTGGCAGATTGCGATAATGTTTGACGCCTCATAGAAGGTGTTGGTGGCGTAGCTGGTGGGGACTGATCGGGCTGACAAGCCTTCACGCGGTCCTCTAGACGACCCCTAAACTCTTGGAATAGATCATCATCGTATCCGTACACTAGGTCGCGATGAGATTGCAAAGGCCCTTCCGCATCAATGGCGCTCTTTCGCTTCTTTTTCATCTTCACCACTTGACTTTTGGGAAGGTTTTCTCCCGATGAGCTATTTCGTTTTTGCTGCGTAAGAAAATCTGTTTCCTCCCACACATCGCGATAACTACGTCCACGATGAATTGGATTCTCTACGTGAGCGCTAGTTGCATCGGAGGCATCGACGAGTATGGCCTCCAACACTGCACGTTTCGTCTCCATCCCTGACACACCGCGCCATGCAGCTGGATTTGCAGCTACCACGTTGGCGCATTCTTTTCGCCAACGCACGAGGTTATCCAGGTCATTCTGCACTAGAGGCGCAAAGTAGGGATCGCAATCTTCCCATCGCCACGGTGCACCCTCCGGATTAGATGGGTACAGGTGAGACGCATCAGCTTCAGGATAAACTGGCGACGGGGGTGCATTCCGATTTGTACCGACCTTGGACTCGCTTTCAGCCGCATGACCGTTTACCGAAATATTAAGCTTATCCTCAAGAAACGGCGACTGGGGTGCATTGACATGATCCTGCTTCACTCTCGCCGACGACGTTTTGCGAGGCGCTGAATAGCTCAGTTTCTTCCTTCGCTTCCGCCTCCCCACCGTGCGATTTACGCTTGTTTGTGCCTCCGGCTCGTCTGCTGTCAATGAGGGTGCTGGTGTTATCGGAGTGGCCTCGTCAGGTTTTGTAACTGGTGTAGAAACTTTAGGTACTGGAAACGAATCCACCACAGGCAAGCTTGTATTGCCAGCAGACTGTTGTAATCGTGGCGGATCAATGCTGCCATCACTTGAGAATGGACAGAGCTCAATCGGAACTTCATCTTCAGGAAAGACCATGTCAATGCCAGTGACATGGACTGCAGGACTAGGTGTTGAGTGCGCGCTCCGTTGCGTGTCCTCAACAGTTTCTTCCATCACAACATATTCCTTCTGACCAGTTGTATCCCCACCTTTAATTGCAGTTTCCACCACCTCAGTTGCAGGCTCTAATATTTGCTCCACACCCCTTTCTTCATCTTTTGCTCCAGCTCAATAAGCCCATTGGAAACGACTTCTTTCTGGTCCTTCTGCTCCTCAGAACCTTCACATTTCTGTGGATTCTCCTCCGTCACCTCTTCTTGTTCATTGCGCTTCTCTTCGGTCATTGCTTCCGCCCTCTGAGACGATGTTAAAGCACTTTTCGCTTGCAGTTCTTGCTCCACTTCACTGTTCTTCTGCTCTTCACCTGTGTTGACGCCATCATTACCTTCAATAGTGACATCTCCATGGGTTGCCATATGCTCTCCAACCACTTGTTTCTCATTCTGAAGCTCACTTGTCTTTACAGTCTCCTGTTGCTGCATCGTGACGGTCACTACCTCGACAGGTCGCTCTTTCGGGAACTTGGTGCGTCTTTCTGGCTCTGGGCGTTGCCCATGACCGACGAGACTTCCATCCGCGTCTACAGGACACACTTCCAGCACCTGTTGAGGTTCGTACGCTCGAATATACAGCCAGTGGCTCGCTCAATATGCGCCTGGAGCGCGGTCTCTTCCTGTCAGTTGCGCTTCTTGGCTTGATCTAATCCAAGCGAAGAGAGGGAACACGGGCATACAAAAACCAAGTGTAAGAGGTTTATCCGGATTGTTATCCGGACGATCCATTTTTGACTCGCTTAGGTACGAATAGATCTAAAGAAGCTCGACCACCGAAGGCTTGGACCTCTTCGTGTCATTCGTAGCATTTTCGTCCTCTGCCCTGTTGCGCTTGTGAGAGGGCGACGCAGGTGTGTCAACTACCTCAAAGCCATCTTCATCGTCGTCGTCATCTTGAGCTGAAGCTGCCACCAATTTGAGCGCCGCTTGCTTGGCCTCTTCCTCTTTCAGATCTGCCGCTAGCTCTGCAATGTCTCCGCCCAGTGCGAACAGCTCCGTGGCGTCCTCTCCAAACTCCTCCTCGTCACGGTGCAGCACACGGACGTTGCAACGGAAGTCCTGCGAGAAATCCTCGACCGACACCGTCGTCTCGTGCTGGATACCCTTCCCAGGCAGCTCCGTCAACTTCTTCTCCAGGTTGACAGTCAGGCTCGTCTCAGCGTCCTCACCTTCCTCGTAGATCGTGTTGGCGCCTAGCGAAATCGTGGGTTCATTCACGCCCAGCTTTTTTTCAACACCTGTTCCACCAAGTCACGTAACAACATGCGCTTAGTGTCCACGGCCAACTCTACTGTGTGCTTGGAGCATACGTAGCACTGTGGATTGGGCTTGACAGAGCGCTAGGATCCAGCAACACACCGCGTGCATTCCATGACCGGTTGCAGTATGTGTACTTGCATGCTTCGCTCACTGGCTTGGCTGCCTGCAGAATACGGAAGGCCTCCAGCACCTGGAATCCTGCCACGATGGCGTTTGTAGTTGCGATGGCCGGAATAATGTTACCGGCAATGCCCTTGCAGCTGTACAGTGACTCCATGGTTATAGAGAAGACCGAAGCACGAAGGTTTGCAGCTGCTGTGACGAACTCCATAGCGGTGGCATCATCCTTGTCGAACTCATAGCTTCCCAGATGCGCACGCAATTGCTCACTGCCCAGAATACGAACGATGCATGATACAAAGCGCGCGACGCATTCCGCAACGCTCCAAACGTCACGGTCGCTCCAGACTTTTCTGTTCTCTGCTTGCTTCTTGGCAGCTTCATCGTTCAGCATGATTGCCTCCACAATGTTGGCACCAATAATTTCCTCCAGCACCAGCGGGTGAGGGCGCTTCGTTGCCGTCTTGTACACCTTCATCTCAAGCTTCTTCTTGATCTCAAGATCGAACAGCCCGCGGAATACATTGCATCCATACTCCTGCAACTTGCCCACATCATCAAATTTCATATCTGGCGACCGTGTCACGAAGTCCATGAAGGCCGATTTTTCCTCATTAATCGGGTCTTCCCAGAGCATCGAGTCCTCCATTTTCCCGAACAGTAGCTTATAGCACTCCTTGGCCCACACAATGCAGTGCACCATCTTCTCAGGGGTGCTGCGGATCGTACAGATAGGGTACTGCTTCTGGGTGACCTTGGGCGTGCACTCATAGCACTCCGTCTCGCCCTTCTTAATGACCGAAACCTGACCCAGATACCCCGTCGTGCCGCTCTCAATGAGTGGCTTGTTCGTCGCAAGACAGAGACGGTTCACGTGTTTCCGTGCGTCGACATTGTCCAGAGCATTGAGCACCAGAGCAAATTGTTGGAAATAGTCCACTCCGAATTGACTGCTCTTGATGTTGCCGTGGTGTGCCGTGATCTTGGCCTTGGGGTTGAAACTCATGGCGATCTCACGCGCCACCAGCGCCTTGGACTGCCCACGTGGTGCGAACGGAACAGAAATTGCCGGTTCAAATTGGACACATCGATCGTGTCCAGGTCGATGAGGTGGATGTCCACGAAGCCGCTAAGCACTAAGTTCTTGAGTAGTTCACAGCCGATTCCACCAGCTCCCACCATCAGGATCTTGGCGTTCTGGACCTTGCTCTGTAGATCCTCTCCTGATAATATGGCAGAAATCATTGTCAGCCATCAAACATACACTTTTCCTGCGTAACTAAAGTGTAATTATGTTTTACACGCACCAACACCGTCGCTAGATCTCCCGCCATCTTCGTTCGATCACAATCGCTCGCTGAAGGACTTTGATCTTACCGGTCTCTTTCAATATGCTTTAACAAAGGCTCGATATGAGGTATGATAAGTATACTATTCCGGATTCTTTACCGGTACCATCAACCGTACACTGAGAAACTGAAGTCGTTAAAACGACCTTACAGTTAACATAAAACGTACCTTCAAGTCGCTTAAACAACCTTGAAGTGCCTATTAGCGGTGCCAGAGATTATGAGCACCGTTAACGTTAACCTACACCTTTGATAAGGATGCAGTGCTTAAGGAAACTCAAGCAAAAGCAATGCCCTTAAACCCCAGACCAAGTATGGTCAAGTCTCGCTCGGCTGGCTAGGTTTTTGCCGTCTAGGACGGAATTTGGAGTTTAGTGCTAGGAAACTATTTTGATACCCTTAGATGCAAGTATAATATTTTGTCCGTTCATTCCGTCAATGTAGGGTGAATCGACATACCTGTTAAATTGCATAATGCAGAATCCTAGTTAATGTTGTTTTAACTATTTGTCGTCTTGTCGTTATAATGTTGTTTTAATGAGTGCTCTAAGAAACTCAGGGAGGCAAAAGAAAAAGTCCAGCGACGGCAAAGGCGAAGAGATCAGCCCTGCTTGGCACGGCAATATACGGTAAGGCAAGGAGTCTCCCTCCCCTTCTCCACCCCGCAGGACAGTACAGCTACCGGTACACCGGACGTCAAGCACCCACAGCTTCTCGCTCGCCCACCACTTGAGACGCAGTCAGGACGCCTTTGCTATCTCGGGATCGGCCGCAGTAAAAATTCTCTATATAATACCGGTACATAAGGTTACGTTCTGGATACTGTACGGAAGGTATGGACGCTCAGCAGGACGCGCTGGTGGGTGTGATCCGCGCCATCATCGGCCCAAGCGACAGCTCCGCCGTCTCTCGCGAACGCATCTTAGCACTGTTGAGGCAGGCAAACAATGATCCGAACAAGGCCGTGGATTTGTTTTTCAGTCTGAAGCTGCCAATGGAGCGGAGTTCAAAGTGAACGACGTGGAAGGATCAGATGAAGAAGAAACCCAAGATACGTGGGTTGAGACGCCTGCGCTGCCCAAGAAAGATGTGGCTCTAGAGGATGAAGCTGCTTCCGTGGCGTGGACTCCTCAGGCTGAAGAACTCTGTGGGCTTCTCGGTGGGGAAGTGAAGCATGATGTGATCTTGACTCTACTGCAACGGACGGACAACGATCTACAGAAGGCTGTGGAGATTTATTTCACAGAAACCGGAGCTGCTGAGAATGAGTTTGGAGATGAGAGTGATGAGGACGACGAGAACGAAGCCGCAAAGACTCCGTTGCCGACAACACCGAAGATCACTGTGGAGAATGGAACGGAGCCGCCGCCATCACCTTCAAGTGCTGCACGTACAGTTACCCCGCCGTCAGCGTCACCTAAAGCTTCACAAACGCCTTCTCAGTCGTCGACAGCATTACCCCAAGCTCCGTCGGTGCTGACAGCAATTGAATCGCACCAATTGACGCCGCTAGTAGCCCCAGGTGGAAAAGATACAACTATGTCTGAAAAAGTTCTAGAGGCGCCGACACCTGAGAGTGCAGTGGGGAAGAGTGTAACTGAAGAGGACGCTTTGTACGGACCTGGTACGTACGAAGTTGTGATGTCGAACAGTAACTTCCGCTGGCATATTGGCAATGTTTTTGGGCGTGCTGTGGTGCAACAAGTGCAGCCAGGTGGACCAGCGGCGCTTGCTGGTATTCAAAAGTCTGACGTGCTGCTTTCATTCCGCGAAACCGTGTTAAATGAGGAGAACTGTGCTGCTGTGGTTCAACAGCTGTCCAAAGAGGTGTGTGCTGTTTTATTCTTCTTCTAATAGGCGTCTGTCTACCGATTGATTTTTGCGCTGCGCAGTCAACTAAACAAGCCTGTTTCGTTTGTGATTGTGCTCGAATTCATGTAGCGCGTCATCGTGCCTTCAGCGCTTCGTTTTCGTCGTGCATCCGACGCCCAGCGACCGTCATCAGAAACCAATGGCTATGCATCGAGCTCCAGCTCGCAATCCGCCAAACAAACAGCGTCTCCACCTCGAGACAGCGATGGCGATGTTGTAATGACTTCAGTTGATGGGAAGCCAGCTGCGACAGGGCCCGTTGAACCTAAATACGGACTTCAGGTCCTTTGCCAGGCTGTCGAGTCAATGCAAGATGCCGTTGCGGGGCCTTCTGCGGTGGAATATAAGGTGTTGGTGGACCTGCTGCTGAACTCGGAATTCAGTCTTGACCGCGCAGTAAATACATTCCTGACCGAGGATCGTGTTATCAGCGACTTCCGCGGCATCATTGGGTTTGATTGGGATCCAGAACAGGCCATTCCTACTGTCATGGGCGCCAATAAGCCGTATGCCGCTTCTAT
Organism: Phytophthora kernoviae; assembly: GCA_008080845.1. Lineage (NCBI taxonomy): Eukaryota > Oomycota > Peronosporomycetes > Peronosporales > Peronosporaceae > Phytophthora > Phytophthora kernoviae. The sequence continues at coordinate 46,320 of VKKV01000102.1, read as the reverse complement.
CCCTGCAGGGTCGCTGGGGCTTACAGTTGAGAACATTTTGGAACGTACAATCATTGTGGATATTAAATCTGGAGGTGCTGCTGAAAAGGCGAACGTGAGGCGCTCGAGCTGGCTCGTTGGTCTTAATGGTGAACGAATTACACACTTGACGCACAAGGAGACTCTGCGACTGATTGAGACCGCGTCGCGCCCACTACAGCTGCAGCTTGTGATGGTTCCTTCTGAGGATTACAAGGCTCTCCGTAGGCAGCTGTCTATGAATATTCGACAACAGAAAACGGAACGCCCGATCCCTGAGCAGGACCGAATGTCTTTCCGCGTGTTCCAAATGAAGATCCACCAAGCTGTGCTGACTTTCCCGAAAGTTGTTACCAAGGCCCTTTTCCAGTACCTCAGCACTGAGGAATATCACCCTCCAACGATGGACTCAGAGTACTCAAACCCATTAGAACGCTTATTACCTGCAAATGAGGCTTGGGACGCTGCTTTGTTGGAAGATATCGAGGCAATGGAAGAAGAGCGCACCGGAGAAATGTGCGCTGAACGCCGTTTCTTACTAAACCTGTTTGCGTCTATCCATGACTACGATGACAAGGGTGAAAGTACGGTAATCCGTAGCATCCAGTTCCTTGGTTGGCTTGCAGTGCGTACTGCCCAAATGAAGCACATTTTGGACGCAAAGGAACCGAAGTCGACTAATGATGAGCGCGTTAGTAGCCGTCATCGCTATGAGCTGTTACTTGCGGTGGTGTTACATGTCCTGGAAAGTCTTTCGATCATCGAGAATCATGCGACCTGGGATGTCATGGTTAACGCGCTCAAAATGCTGATTCTTTCACTGACCGATGATGATGTGGACAAGCTACTGGTGCCGATGTTTGCAAGACTCAGCATCAGTTCAAGTCCCACAGCTAGAATTGTTCCCGTGGCACTTCTGTCTATGGTTTACCCACATGTACGTGGTGATGTTCGCGTGCAGCTTCGTGGGATGCTTGACCGGATGTGCAACGATGACAACCCTCTTGTGCGCCGTGCAGTAACTTCTGTCATTGGGGATTTAGCAGCAGCCGGTGGTGCACCTGTGGCATCCTGGACGGTGCAGCTTCTGGAGAAGTCGACTGCAGACAGCCACGACATTGTGCGAATTTTCGCGGTGAAAGGTTGCATCACGCTAGCTACTACTCTTCGCCGGTTGCTGCATGAGGACGAAAGCATGAAGTCTAGCGAGGAGGTTGAACAGGCATTGCGCCTGCTTTATTGTCAAATGGTTCCGATGGTGAATACATACACATCCGACTCGTCGTGGCAGGTGCGACTCGAGACCGCTCGCACTTTGCCAGCGTTCTGCAGAGCCTTTGGTGCAGAGTACATAGATGTGTTTGTCGATCATTTCGTATCGATGGTTGGCGATCCTACAGTGGAAGTTCGTCGCGCGTGCGCTGATGGTTCATTCCTTCTAGGTGAGGCACTCATGGACATTGCATCGCACCAAAAATGTGAGTCCAAACCAGAAGATACCGGTGACTCTAGTACGAAGTCTGAAAATCAAGGTGATCACTCGGCTGATGCTACAGTGGCTAACCCTGACACGACCAGCAAATCCTCTGAGCTAGAGGTTGTTGCCCAAGTCAAGTTTGTTCGCAGTGTACTGCCAGCAACCTATGCGCTCTCGACTGATGTATCGGTGGCTGTGAGATTGTCGTTGGCTCAATCTGTGGGCCGCTCCCTGAACTTTATCGGCAGCGACTATTATGATGAATTGGTACCAATTTTCACTCAGTTCTTGGATGAAAGTCAAGATGCCACTGTTCGTGCGTCACTTCTGGAAGAAATGGCACGCTACTGTGACAGCTCATCGGAAACTGTGGCCGCTATGATTTTCCCCGCTATCCAAGCATTGCGTACATCTATTCAATGGCGAGTGCGCGTTAAGTTTGTTCATTGCGTAGCTGCGTGGGCTGAGCGTGAGGATGGTGCTGCTCTGCCAAGTGACTTTGCTGATGCGTGCCTGGAGCTGTTGGGTGATGCTGTAAATGAAGTTCGGGTTGTGGTGTGTGAAAAGCTTCCCTCATTGGGGAAGTCGTTAGGTAGTGACTGGATAGCTGAAAAGTGCGTGCCTCGCGTGTCATGGTGTCTTCAGTCCACGTTCCACGGGCGGCTCACCGGGCTGCTAGCGGTGGAGTTGCTTGCGCCGGAGCTGGAACGGATGGATAAGTTAGCGAACGTGATCGAGACCGTCTTGGAGCAATGCACGTCCAAAACAGCGAACCTACGCTTCCGCGCACTTCGTACGCTGGGGCTTCTGGTACCACGACTCAACGATCCTAGCATTACTGAAAGCACACTAGAGATCGTCCGCCCTCTCGCTCGTGCTGAGACCGAGGCCGATCCGGACGTACGCGAGGCTGCTGATGCTACACAGACGCTGCTGGAAGCCGTGCTCAATTAATTTGCCACAAGAGCGAGCTACTCTAGTCCACATAATGAAAGTAGTAGGTAGTAAAACAAACAAGCATTTCCCATAACGGCAACAAAGGATGATGTGACGCCATGGGCATTGATTGTCATGGGAGGTCAAGACGCTTCCCAGAAATACAACGAGGTCTCATGTCAATCCTTTTTATCCTGGAGAACTTGGGGTCAATACTGAATTCGCGGTGGAAGGCCGCATTCTCGTTTGCTAGGACCTGTGCAACAAGTATTCTGCAAGTGGATGGAAATGAGTCGAACACAAGAAGTTCGTCCATACCTGAGCCCGGACGAAGACACCACTGCTTGTGGAAACTTCAATCATTCTCATTCTCGTGGGACTGGAACTTGTTCTGAAGATTGTGGTCACTCTCAGGACGCTGGAAACCTCAGCAGTTTGAGGCGCATTCTTGTCAATGTTTCGGCCACGAAAATTGAAGTCACCGACTGGTTTTCTGTGCACTGGATCACCCTCATCTATTCAACAATCTCTTTAGCGCTGTTGGTGGTTCTCCTGTACCTTAGCTTCTTTGCAGCATCCATGGACGACGGAAGTGAACCCGAGTTTCTAAGTTGTCGTTCATGGGGTTTTGGAACATCGTGTGGTCTATGGGGTGTGGATTGTCGGCCGTTTGAATCCGAATGGTTTGCGTTTCGATGCCCAACGCGATGCACACTAGGTAAACAATCAGCAATTTTTAAAGCTGTTTGCTCAACGAGTTCCTCTAATCTGATGAAGTATGTTGTCAGATCAATCATCCTCGCTAGCCGTGTACGGGTCCGGCCCATATAGGTGTGGCTATGACAGTGTTAATAATTGAAGTTGAACAATTCCTTACATTTTTGCCATCTTGCATTGCCCAGGGCCGACTCTCGTATCTGTCGAGCAGCAGTCCACGCTGGTGCAATTGGCTCCAACGGTGGTTGTGGGTTTTATCGCTATGCAGGTAGGCAGCATCTTTTCTGCCATTCTTACTGCGTACTGAAGAGAAATCTGTTGATGTCTAACTCAGGTGCTGCCCAAGCTTTTCACTCGTCCACAGCGCATGGAGTGAAGACGACCGAGTTTCTATCTTGGTTCCCAAAGACGATCGAATTTCAAGCAGCGCCTAGTTCTTTTTGCTCAGATCTCTCCTGGTGGATTCTCGCTGTCGGGGTTATCGCTACCGCGGGCTTGGCATTTCTCCCTCATTGCCAGCCTGCATTCATGTTTTATTCGCTTGTGGCTTGGGATTCTTTTACGTGCGCTTGGTTGGTCAACCATCGAGCCAGAATTATGTTGGCATCACTATCAATTCTTTTGGTGAGGTGATGATCCTGCTAGCGGTAAGCTATGTCGCCTACCGAGCGGTAGTTGCTGACACGCTGAGAGGGTGGACATCGATGCCATTGAAGCGGAGAGTACTTATGTGGTCGGTCTGTTACGTATTACCTTACCACGTGATGATCAATATGAACCTCATCGGATACCTTCCCTGGCTCAACATCGACCTCGGTGGCTACGAAACTATTCACGCCAATGCAGGCACCTATGTGGTTTTACTCTGCTCGGATGTGGAACGCTCTTTTTGGGCTTCGTGCTTTTAAGAGTCTTTATCGCGGTGGTATGTGGAAGAGATACCTCATGCTCTACGGACTTGTGGTTGTATCGGTGCTCGTATCCTGGAGTTTGTTGCCATCAACGAAGTTCCATCTCCACCACACGATGTTGGGGGCGTTTATCATTCCCATTACCGGCTTTCCGATTCCAGCAGCAGCATGTTCCCAAGCGATAGCCGTCGGCTGCTTCATCCAAGGGTATGCGCGGTGGGGATGGAGTTCCTACTTGGACACTATCCGTACGTACTCAGCATTACATTGGTGTTATTAGCCCGAATTGACTAACCGAGTATTCATATTTGCCATTGAAAGCCACCTATTTGACGATTACTGTTCCGAAGATGGCACCAAATACAACAAATGTATCCTCGTCATCTGTATCAGTCTCCTGGGATCCGTTGGGTTTCGTTGAAGCGTATTCTCTACGCCTAAATCGTGTAGAGGTTTATCGTGGTTTGGACACTTCAACAATCATTTCGAATTTAGAGCCCAATGTGACGTACTTCTTGGCTGTGGCTGGAGTAACTAGCTGGGGAACTGACGGCAGAGTTGGCCCAGCCTCAAACTTCACGACGCTCAACACGACTGCAAGTATCTCGGGTGCATAGCGCATACATAGATTTAATGAAGTAAGCCACTGAAAATGTGATCCTAGCATAACTTGCTGAATGCTGTAGTTGTGTTCACTAATCAAACGCCCTCACCAGTTCCGTTAGGCTTCCCTTTGGCTTGAAACGACGTGTCCACTTCCCACTATCCGGGTCTTGACGATATGTTGCTGACCGAAAGTCGTCGAAGTTGACTAGTAAATACGCTGCGTCTCCAAAGAGAACAAAGCTAACAGCATCGACCGGGGACTTTGATAGCTCTGAGACCTCACTGCAAACAAAACAATATTAGAAAGAGAGTCATCCCACCACAAGCAAGTACGTTAAATGTATGGACTTACGTGAAATACCGAAAGTGCTTGAGACCAAGACTGTGGACGTTCTTGCGTAGAGGAGACTTTGTCTGGTGAATTTCGTCGCAGAAATCTGCGAACATATCACTTTGGGATGGTAGCTTGACAAAGCTGCTGAATACCCGTGATATCCAAATCGACTGGAGCTCAAAGCACTGGAACGTAGTGGTATCAAAAGGCAGGCCAATAAAAGCCAACGTCGGGTCTTCGATGGCGAAAACCTGCTTGTAAGTTGGCGCCACCACATGACCGGCTGCGGTCGCAGCAATAACTTCAGCAGTTAAATCTTCATCTAAACCACGACGGCAGATTGCTTCAGGGAAGAACAATCCTGTCGGTAGCATGCCTCAAACGAGTACACGTATCCAGTGCAAAATATAATCACATCAGGTGCTTCAATGTAAGACCCATTGATGAAATACACTTTGCCACCTTCATCGATGTAGTTGATTGATGGCTTCATGATTCGAGTGTCATCCGCATCCAGAGGTATTGGCTGCGGAGTAGCATCAACACTATCTGGGGTCAAGCGAGTTCCGTCTGATAGGACAACAGTGCCGTCCGCCTCAATGTGATCCACGCTAGCTTGAGTCTGCTGATCGGCGTTTCCATTAGAACTTTGCGCTCCATATTTCTCGGATGAAACGATGACGCTCTTGGCACCGTTCTTCGCTAGCTCCTTTGAGATCTCATCCCCGGACGGCCCACGTCCAATGATCAACACATTCTACCCACAGCAAACGAAGCGTTACACTTAAGCGGTGGAGAAACCTCATATGCAAGCTAGAAAACTAACCTTGTCAACGTACAGCCCAGGTGCTCGGTACGTTTTCGAGTGTACTGTGATGCCGCGAAAATTCTCAACCCCCTTCACCGTCGTGTAAAGGTTTCGAGAAATGTCCATTGCATACTACCAGCCGGTCAACTTCTTCCTCATAGCCCCCTTGTTCCGGTGATGACACACATACTTTCCAAACAGATTTCTCCCCATCCTCCTTGTACACACGGGTGACACTGGAATTCAGTCGGATTATCTCGTCCACGTGGAAATGTGCTGCATAGTTCTTGAGATAGTTCAGCACATCCACGTGCGAAGGGTAGCATGGTACTTCAGGGGAAAGGAGGTCCTTTCAGCTGCATCACCACGGTTGGGAGGTTCGTGCGCAGCGACTACCAAACACAAAACAAAGTCGTTAAGAAGTAGGGAAAAACATTGTACCCCGACATTGTTCGCTTTGAATGGAGTCTACCTTGTAAGTGCAGCTGTCAGCATTTAAACCTTCATTGTAATTCCACACGCCGCCTACACTGGGGCTCTTCTCAAACACAATAACCGTGTGGCCTTCGTCCAGCAAGCACTTGGCAGCAACTACATGGGTTCAAAAAGAATTCTTAAGACTTCAGAATGCGACATCATGGTGGAACAAAGGTCCGTACCGATGCCAGCAGCGCCGCCACCGATCACCCCACGCGGAGGCTTGGCATGGCGACAATACTGCGTACAAAAATGACGTTTTAGGATCGCATGAGATTTCGTGACCTTTGACATTCGGGACGAGGGTGCTCGTTTAATCGGACTGGTGCTCCATTTCGCTGTGCACCTGTACTTATCCGCTCCATTGAACCCCTTTCTTCGTATTGGCGAGTGTTACTTGGACTAATGATGTTGTTGTGGGGGCTCTCCCGTTGCCATCGAGCAGCGGAAATGGAACACAAGTTGAAAACGCTTGTCGTAGTGCTCTTTGCTTTGCTGGGCCACTCTAAGTACGCGCTTCCGATTGGCTATATCACTCTGATGGAGGCGGGCAGTCCGGTGCGGCTGTGCGTGGCTCAGGTTCACGGTCCCGCCGTGGTGGCTGGTGGCCAAACTCACAGATACCGCGTCGGGAATGCGTGTTTTGACCATGTGCGCGTGCTGGGTCTGTGCGTGCAGCACATTGGCACGGAACTCACTCTTGGTATGTCAAACATTCAAATAATGCACTACTCCAATACGACTAAATAATATTAAGTGCTTTTATCGCTTCGTGTTGTAGATGATGGCACGGGTTTGCTCAACGTTAAAATGACGCCAAGTGCATTGAGGTTCATTGAGCAAGAGCTGTACCCTGGTGCAATGGTGCGGCTTTATTATTTTTCAATCAGAAGTGGAAATAACTAAGTCTGATGAGAGTGATCCGATGCAGGTGGACTGCGTTGGAAGCATCGATGAACCGTGTCCACCTTCAGATTCAACTCGTAGCCGCCGGTTGCTTCATGCTACACAGTACGATCAAGTGTTTGATATCTACACCTTTTGTTTGTTGAATAACGATGGACATGTTTGTGCTAAAGTGTTCACGTAGTGAAGGATCTCAACACTGAGACGCTACGGATGCTCGAAATTTTGCACTTGTAAGTGTTCGTTGGTTGCAAATGCATCTACACGGTGTTTATTTTCTATTGTGTCTTGCTCAAAATTCAGATACCAAAGCTACTATGAAGTCTCCGGTGTTTCTTCACCTTTTCAGCTCGAGCTGCTCGCTTTTCCGCCACTTGTTGGTGATGGCGCTCCAGGTGAAGCAATCGCAGTTCCTCCCAGCGGCCACAATACAACTTTTGTGCACAGCAGTACTGTCGCTCATGAGAACCAATTTCAAAGTGGCACCGCCATTGAGAAGCCTCGCGAGCAGAGAGCAATTAACTTGGAGACCGGAATACCTCCTGCAGAGTATCAGCTCGTAGTACCCGAGGACGACCAACGGTTGATCGAGCAGGGCAAAAAGTCACTGGAAATTCGGTGAGTGTTTTTGTTGCGCAATGTTGATATAGTACCGGTGTTGCTCATTGCCCTCTCCACACATTTCTTTTTTGCGGTGACTATTTAGGTTGAACGCGCTTCCGTACTCCATCATCCACGTCAACGACCGCATTACTATTAACGGCAAAACATCAACTACAGTCGTGGCAGTGCGCAAGTACTCGCGGCTGGAATCTGTTCTCCAAACAGAAAATGTTGCCGCTCTGCTCCCACAAATACCAGGATTCTTGTCCGCATCAACTGCAGTGCTGCGTCACTATCGCCAGTTTTTAGCTTGGATGAAGAAGAACAATCGGTCTTGTCGTGTTTGAGCTGGCTGTTCAATCCTCATCCGCACCAATGTCACAACCAGAATGGAGTCGTAAGTTGTGCATGTGTGGTCTTTTCAAACTGTAAGGTGATATTTGACCGCCCTTGCTTTGACTTCGGCAGCGCTAGTGCTCCGGCATTTGGAGACAAAGCGAGATGGGTGTTCAGTAATGGATCTGCGGTTTACTTTTCCCTCCTTGCCAGTCGATGAACTCATGGACATCCTCACAAATGTACGTTGGTACTAATGAGTTCTTGTCGGAGTATTTGGATGACCTCTCTCATCTGTTTGTCTTTTGCCGCAGCTTCAACTTGATGGTCTTGTAATTCATGAACGACAAATATCGTTCAGTGTAATTACCGATAGAGGATTTTAGTTAGGGACACGAATCGCCTATGCAATTGATTGCGAGTGATTCTGGATCCACGGGTGTTCTGCTGCGTCTGCTAGGCTCATTCGATCTCCTGGCTTTCGCTTTAACAGTCCTGCAATAAAGCTTTTAGCTTTTTCGAAATAACTGGACTCTCTGGAAATGTGTAATCGACGAGCTCGATCCGCTTGTACATATCCATTTGATTCTCGCAGTAAAATGGAGTAGAGCCAACCAACAGTTCATACGTGAGCACACCAAGACTCCACGAGTCGGTCCGACAGTCATACGTCTCCCCGCAGCATTTCGGGACTTAAATAATCAGGCGTGCCACAGAAAGTTTTGCGTACGTTGTGGGGCTTCGGTGAACGTTGCAGCTGTGGCAATACCAAGAGCTTCGACTACTTGGCTACGTAATGCGCCGCGGTGGTATCAGTGAAGAACTTTTCCTTTGCCAACTCTTTGTAGAGCTCACCGTAGGGTGCATATTCCAGCACCAGATACACGCACGATTCGTCGTAGAAATAGCCGTGCATGCGCAGGATATTCGGGTGGCGAAGACGCACTTGAATCTCGACTTCGCGCTTTAAATTACTTGCTCCTCCATCACGTGTCAAGGGCGACTTAAATAAAACCTGTTGCATACAAGAAGTCGATTCGTATCAAAAGTCAAAGTAGCAGCAGCAACAGCACGATCATGGCGTACCTTGAGCGCAACGGTCACGTTGGAGCACTTCTCCTTGGCTAAATAGACGTTCCCAAACTTGCCTTGACCTAGATTCTTGGTCACCAAGAAGTCATCCATTTCCCATTTTGGGTTTCCTTTCAGACGTTCGTTGAGTGATTGAGCCAGCCTCGGATCGTCCAGGGACAGCCGACCACAACTCTGTCTTTTCATAGGTTTACTGACAGTATCACTTGGCCGCTGTAGTGGTGGATGTACTGTAACACGCTCAGGGAAAACAAGTCTCCGTTCCGTTTTTGGGCTTGTCTCTGCCTTGCCCACGGTATCTCCATGGCTGTCAAGTGTTACTCGAACTGGCAATGGCTGTTGCAGCTCCTCTTTACCCGCACCGGAAGATCCAATAGCGTTTTCTGTTGTTCATTCTTCACCTGTATCTGCCCTTCGTCTTTCACGCGACCCCTTCGCTGCTTAACGCTCTGTGTGGTACGCGCAGCGCCTCGCCAATGCTCCCAAATGATAGTGTCTCTCTCGAACGACTATCCTCATCCTCGGCATCTGTAGATTTCATCCCCGACGAAAACATTTCAGCATCCAGTTCATCTCCAGGTGCTTTATTCGGCGTCACTACCTCTGTTCCATCTCTGTCATCTTCACTTCTCTGACGAGGTATCGACACGCTAACACGTCTTGCACCTCCATTCATCTCCTGTACTTCAGCTTCCTCTTCTGAATCTCCATCCATCCACCCATCATCACTCCCATGCAGCAACCTCGTAGGCGTCACTACTCGCTGAGCCCCTCCAGCCAACGACGGGACGTTCGATCCAGGTGAGATATAACTCCGCCGACGTTTCCTACGCTGAGTACTTGACACATCATCGCTCTTCCACTCTTCAGTAGCCATACTGCTCTCTTCATTGTCCGTCTGCACCTCCGTCTTGACTGCAGGTGACTCCATCCCCAGCTCTTCTTGGGTCTCCTCCGTCTCTCGGACCGACGCGAGTGGTGTCATAAACGTCTTGAGCTCCTGGGAAACACGACGCGCTGGAGTTGCGGGCACCTCTTCCTTTATTTGGACGGCAGGAGTACGCACTGGTAGGCCATGGAGATGTCTGTGGTTACAGTGCGATAAAAAGTAATATCTTAGTAGATGTAAGGGGTTATTTAGTTAGGTAAATAGTTACCTGTGGGGTTGACGCACACGATCCTTGGAGGTCTTATTAGCCTGTTTCAGTCGTCGCTTCTCCTCGCGCCATTTCTCCAACGCCAGCTCCCTGCTGCCTATCATGGCCACAATATGTGTGCGCGCGCAGTTTGAATTGTGAGATGGTAGTCATCTGTTTGACTAACGTGGACACATAATGACTACCAGTAGTTCTCCATGTTGAAGTGCTCTAGTAAATATGTTTGAAACTCCGCGTGCATCTCAACGTCCATAATTGCATTAATAACAGCATTCATCCAAGAACTGCCTATGACCGTGTCTGTAGGAAACATCGTCAACAACTTGTCAAGTTCAAGGCTATCGAAGGTGCACGTTGTGGATAGTGACTTTTTCAACAGCAGAGAAACAGTTGTAGACGAAAATGCGAAGCTCTTTACGGCCAAGAGAGTGCTGCTGATTGTGTGGATGTGCGTGGGGCTGGTGCCGTTGCTCCTGCAAGCTCGGAGCTACATCAAATTCGTGACACCGCACAAAATCGCCCAAGATTTGGTCGTCGAACCTGGCACAGCAAAGGAGACAACGGACCTTGGCAAGCTCTGTCCGGTGGAAGGCCTCATGGTTGCTGGGGCCTGGTGGAACGTTGGGATCACACACTTCTACACGGTCCCACACGGTCGGCTCTGTCACTTTGTCGTACCGCAATACAATATCCACGGCGCCTATTTGCTGGGGTCTAATCGAGTGGCGCCATCTTCCACGACTCCCTCGAGCTGTTCAGGGGAGAGTTATCCATTCAGACACTACTTTTATCACGGTAGTGTCGGCTACTTCGCGTTCTATGAAGAAGCCCAGGGGACGTACTGTGCCAACGATCAAACGGCGTACGTACATGTTGAAGGGCTTGGAACCTACGACAGCAATGGCGCATCGTTGTCGAAAGACACAGGGGGGACAAACTACAGAAGATCATACTGGTATGGCTTGTTTGGTGCTCTCTGGATCGTGTACCGCTCGATGCTGATGCGCCGAAGTTACATTTCATGCAAGCGCTATGGAAGGAGATGCGATAATATGCGCAAAATACTCCGGTTGCAGGACTCCGTGGTGTATGTTCAAGAAAGCATGCGGCTATCAGCACACGGGGCGAAGAACTATCACCGAATACTTCTCCTTTATTTGCTGGTCGAGGGTCTGATGAGTGATCTGTTCATGTTGATCGCGCAAGATGGTATTTTCGCGAAGGTACAATACATCTCTCTCGGCTACAACTTGTCGGGTGTACTCTCGATGTTGTTTGAGATGGTTGAAACTATGAATTGGATGGGGAGAGGCTGCGTTGTCTGGTTAAGCGGCTGCTATTCAACTACGAGACAGCCTTAATTGGCGAGTTCGTGTGTGCGGGGTAATGCAGTATTATCTCACGGGTTTGAACAAATCTAGTCTGCAGTACACTAAAGCAGCAGCTGAAGCAGTGTCTTATTATGTGTGGAGCTTAGTGGGTCATGGCGTCATTGTGCTGGGCATTGTCGGCGTCATCATAGCGATCCGAGCAATCGGAGCCATCATTGCTGTGCAAAGGACATTCGGTTCCTTACGGATTTTTGTTTCACCCTGCTGTGTTGATACAACTCTTGGGGTGCGATCGAAGATGATTCTACTCCACGGGTATGTGTGGGAGGATAAAAAGCTCTGTTACAAACCGGAAACGCTTGGGCATTTGGAATTCTCAAAATGTTAGAAGAAGACGGCTCTCACTTCCTCGTTCACAACAAACTATACTGGCTTTCGATTCCGCGGCACGATATGTTCGTGATCGGAGCCGTGCATCGGCAGAGTGTGAAACCTTGCCCTGAACGTCCGTGTACTAGTTTTGTAAGCGTTTTTGAGAATACTTTAGGAGGTCCATCCCCGAGGCTTACACACCCTGGAGGCCTAGTGCACTTAACCGTGCGACCAAGGTAGCAGTATTCATTACTAAACTGCTTCATCTGCCAGCATCGCAGGGCGAACTCATTACTGCAGAAGTGGTACCGCATTCATCAAGGAACTAATGGTCAATGACTAACCGTTAGATACTAACGCGAACGCGTTGCCCCTAATACATCCGTTCCAAGTCGGCCAGAACACAGTCATCGTATTTAAACGCTACGCCGCACAATTCATGCGCCTCAAGCCAGCGACCGAGCTTTGCCCTGCTCACAGGCGTGACTTCGACTTGGAGATCTCGTCGCGGATCGGACGCAACAGCTCATGCAACGCAACCTTATCCGAAGAGTGGTTCAGCGGGTCATGCTGTGCACTCTCGTACAAAGCTTCGTACACATTGCCGTCATAACGACCCAAAGTCGAGTTCAGCAAATGGTCCGAGAAGTTGAAGCCATCCACGAGTGTGACGGCGTGCGGGCGGATTAGCACGAGCAGCTCTTCGATGTTGGCACGGATGAGCGGCATCTCGTTGGGGAAGACGCACCCGCTCTCCATGAATTCCCCGGCGTTTGCTTCCAATTGGGTGAGAACGAAGAGCTGACACAGGAGTTGAAGCACCGGCAACAGCATCGTTGAAGAGCGAACGGTTGCAACAAAATTGTTCACCAACACGACGTAGGTGTATGCGTTCGCTAATTTGTAGCAAAGCATTGAGTTGTTCTGGATGCCCGCAGCGATCGACGGTTCCGAGGCAATTTTGCTCACCAATCCGCTGAGCAAATGGAGAAAGCGTTGCTGGAAAACCTCAATGTACGTGTCAAGCTCAAGCCATTGCTGCTTGCTACGGGGCTGGGTATATCGTGACTTCCCGACATTTGCCATGAATTGCATCTCTTCAGGGAGAATCACACCCGAGCGGAACTGGTCGTGGACTTTCAGCAACGCGCGCGCAGTCTGCTGACACAGGACAAAGTTCTCGCCTTCAGCTGTCACCGTCTGGAGAATATCTCCAAGGAGAACCGGTAGACCTACACAAAACAAATACCGAGTTGTATGAGAACCAGCTCGGCACGAATGCAAAGGGGTCAAGAAAGCGTACCGCTTGATAGAAGATATCCATGCCCGCCGCAAGCCTACAAGTAGTACGGAATTCGTCAGCATATATATCATGTCTTTACCTGGAAGCAGTGCAAAGGGTTTTACTTACTCGGCGACAGGTCTCGATTCCGCTGCAAGCCAAATCTGAAGTGAGTACCTTTAGTCCACAGCTCATCGCATGCCCAACGAGTAGTTTACTTAAGTCTCCATCCTTGATCTGGTCCGCCAAAACCAGCGAAAATGAATCCACTTGGTTTCCTACGAGGCCAAGCATCAACAGCAGAGATCGTTAGTCAGTAGATCAAATTGTTTGTGAGTTGCATGCAGAAAACTACTTTACCAGTCAACACGATCGCGTATGCTGCAGCAAGTAACGGAACAAGCGGTATTGCTGCGTCTGGTAATCCAGCACACTCAGTTCCTCCTTCGATTTTGGATTGTTGGCATCATAACCCTGCTTGCGAACAGCCGAGTATCGAATGGAGATAGTGCACGCTTTCCCAATGCCAAGCCGCTTGAGCGGACGTACGTCATGCGGGTCTGAAGCATGGTGAAGTAGAGGATCTCCTTAGGTACTCCAGCAGTCTTCACATATTTCCCGTCTCGAGTAACTATGGAGACTCGCATTCCCATTTGCTCACGAGGGATCCTCACTTGGTGGAATTTGCAGTAGCCATTGTCCACATTGTTGAATCCGATCTTCGGACCAATGTCGCCCAACGTCACACCACGCATCGGGTCATGCGTCTCCAAGTCACGCAACTGCACCATGAAGTTGTGCACACCGTAGTCCTTCCCATGCAGCAACAACCGAGCATACACTACACCAAAATTGGCCGTGCGAGCCAACGCACCAGGCCACCACTTCATCGACGTCAGTGTCGGGGAGTGGATCTCGAACTCGTCGGTGGCTGGGATGTACGTGGCGGTTGTCTCGAGGCCTCGCACATTGGAGCCGTGACCCAACTCCGTCTGGGCGTAGCAGCCGACCATGCGCCACTGTTTGGCCATGTCCATCCATTTCTTCTGCTGCTCATCAGTGAATAAAAGACCCAAGTTCTTGATGAACATTCCAGTGTGTAGTGCCGTCGATGATGGACAGCTAGTGAAGGTCTGTAGCACCACATGCAATAACGCCGTGTCTTCCTCGCTGAGATTATTGCGGCGTGCAATAATCTCCGCTCTCCTGCCATCTGAGTAGCCTGCTTGTACTGCTCACCACGAGTGAGGTAGTTCAAGGTATCATGATTGAAGAGAGGGTCTTGAACTAGCAGCTTCTCCAAGTACTCGAGTTTCTCGACATTGCTCTTGCTTTGGTGTAGCGCATACGCCAATTCACGTGCTGACACTTCACTCTTCCGGCGTTCAGCATCCAACGGCGATATCATAGCGACTCAACTCAGTGCCGATATTATCGTTACGACACGAATTCGGAAATGACCCCATGAGTACACTTAACGGATGGAGATTATTTGTTTAGTCGACACCACGGCGTTGAAGTAGTGATCGGGTATCCATGTAGCTTCAATATGACGTGGGGTCGATTGGACACGTGTGAACATCGCCAACTTTTCAAAGTTTAATTTCAACTGTGCTCATGACTAACAAAGTAAGGGGGCGTGAAATCGGTCATCCAAGATAAAACGCTACATTTAACGCACTTTGACCTCTGCATCGCGTCATTAACCTGCCAGTTTCTGGACTATTCATCAATTACAGGCGTGACTTCGACTTGGAGATCTCGTCGCGGATCGGACGCAACAGCTCATGCAACGCAACCTTATCCGAAGAGTGGTTCAGCGGGTCATGCTGTGCACTCGTACAAAGCTTCGTACACATTGCCGTCATAACGACCCAAAGTCGAGTTCAGCAAATGGTCCGAAGTTGAAGCCATCCACGAGTGTGACGGCGTGCGGGCGGATTAGCACGAGCAGCTCTTCGATGTTGGCACGGATGAGCGGCATCTCGTTGGGGAAGACGCACCCGCTCTCCATGAATTCCCCGGCGTTTGCTTCCAATTGGGTGAGAGCGAACAAATGGCACAACAAGCGTACAACGTTCAGCACTGCCGGCGACGACAGGAATTCTGTAGTGAGCGTTGCAGGGGCTTGAGTGGCCTCAGCAAATGTCTTGACGAGCACCAGACTGGCGTACGAGTTCGTGAGCTTCAGCGTGTCCATCGAGTTGTTCTGCAGACCCGCCACAACTGAGGCCTCTGCAGAAATCTTCTTCACGTAGGACCGAAGCTGGTGAAGGAAACGCTGCTCAAAAGCTGCAACGTAAGTCTGTGGCTCAAGCCATTGTTGCCTGGTACGAGAGATTGCGTTCGGCAAGTTGTCAATGTTTGCAAGGAACGACATCGGTTCTGGTACCTTGCCAGATTTCTTCACAGCAGCCAAAATCTTCAATAGAGCGCGCGCAGTCTTCAGTTTTGCAGACCACAACCATGTTAGTAGGCCAATTGACTCTTAAACAAAACTAAGAGCAACCCTTTGCATGAAATACCTGCACTGACAGCACCAGGTTGTCTCCTTCAGTCGTAACAGTTTGGACGGCATCACCTAGAAGAATCTGCACACACAGTAAACAAATATTTGCAAGAGATAAGCTTGACATCCTTGGCATACAATGCCGCCTAGTGTCAACGCACCGGCAAGCCTACAAGTACAATACACAGAAAAATTGTGAGCATTGTGCTGATACGGCTTACGATGATGAAAATATGACTTACCACTTGAAAGGAGGTAGCCATGACCGCCACAAGCCTGTTGTGCGAACAAGAAGACACCAGGATTAGCGATTATCACAACAGGATCACAGCTTCGTCAACATACCCGACGAGCTGTTTCAATACCAGCAGTGGCCATATCCGTGCAAAAGGCTTTAAGTCCGCAGCTCATGACGTGTCCCACAGTGAGAAGACTCACGTCGCCACGCTTGATTTGCTCAGACAAAGCAGCCGCAAAGTCATCCACACGGTTTCCTGCATTTTTGTCAGACCATGTTAGTGCAAATTCATACCATAGCCCTTGCTGCAGCACAGTGCGTCTTACCGGTTAGCACAATGGCGTACGCCGCAGCAAGTAACGGAACAAGCGGTATTGCTGCGTCTGATAATCCAGCACACTCAATTCCTTCTTGGACTTGGGCTTGTTGGCATCATACCCTTGCTGCCGAACTGCCGAGTAGCGAATAGAAATTACGCAGCTCTTGGCAAGATTGATCCCCGCAGAGCGGATAAACACCATGCGCGTCTGAAGCATGGTAAAGTACAGCACTTCCTGTGGAACACCCGAGTTCTTCAAGTACTTGCCTTCACGGGTCACCGTCGCGAACCGCATGCCCATTTGCTCACGAGGGATCCTCACTTGGTGGAATTTGCAGTAGCCATTGTCCACATTGTTGAATCCGATCTTCGGACCAATGTCGCCCAACGTCACACCACGCATCGGGTCATGCGTCTCCAAGTCACGCAACTGCACCATGAAGTTGTGCACACCGTAGTCCTTCCCATGCAGCAACAACCGAGCATACACTACACCAAAATTGGCCGTGCGAGCCAACGCACCAGGCCACCACTTCATCGACGTCAGTGTCGGGGAGTGGATCTCGAACTCGTCGGTGGCTGGGATGTACGTGGCGGTTGTCTCGAGGCCTCGCACATTGGAGCCGTGACCCAACTCCGTCTGGGCGTAGCAGCCGACCATGCGCCACTGTTTGGCCATGTCCATCCATTTCTTCTGCTGCTCATCAGTGAATAAAAGACCCAAGTTCTTGATGAACATCAACGTGTGCAGTGTCGTGGACGCCGAGCAGCTAGTGATGCCTTGGAAGATGAGACGAAGCTGCTCCGTGTCTTCGTCACCAAGCGGTTACGACGTGCAATGATCTCCACTTTGGCGGACATTTGCATTGCACGTTTGTATTGTTCTCCCGAGTGAGGTAGTTCATCTTTTCATGGTTGAAAGTGGGGTCTTGAACCAGCAATTGCTCGAGACGTTCGAGGTTCTCTACTGTGTTCTTGTTCTTGTGCAGCACATATGCGAGTTCCCTTGACGGTACAGGACTCCCGTTGCGTTCTTTCGTCAAGCGAAACGACATCGTGGAGGGGGAGGGGCGAGTATCTGCAGGGTGTCAAATTCGGGAATGAATAGCTGAGCTTCAAGACTCGTTCGAAGGTTTGTATCGTATAATGTATGAGAGTTTGTATGGAGCTGCACAACCAGGTGTTGACTTGACATGTGAGAGAGATATGCGATGTAGGACTTGTGCACCTTGGATTACAAGTTGAAGGCAACTTGTTGACACGACAGGTAGACAATTACGAGTATTGGGCATTGTAAACTCAGCTGAATTCCATTATCTCTTGCGTATCTAAAGTGCGTTCACGAAGCTTCTTGGACGATTTTTTGATGGGAAAGTGGATCTTGAGTACACGGGGAAATCGTAGTCGTAGTCGGTTGCATCACTTGTGCCTTTGGCACAATTGGAACTAGAAGTACCAGATACACCGTTAGACATCGTCGAGCTCGATAGATCGCCGGAGGCATCGTGCATACCACCAGCTAATTGAGGTAGATAGCGCGGTAAAGTTTGTTGCGAAAGCATGACCTGCCGCGATACTGGTCGGACCATGGCGATCCCAACACCTGCAGGTAGTCCCAAATTCGCTGAAGAAGTTGGGCCAGTCGAATCGCCGTATGGGGTCTTCTTCTTACCCCCACTACTCGTAGGCATTGGGAGGTGTTTGCCACTTTTTTGCGGCTCTTTCGTCGTCCGCTCAAGCTGTTGATACCTCCTTCGTCGTCCTTAGGTGCTGCGCAGTCTGCTTGCCACGATGTAGCAGCTGGGATATCTTCTGCCGAGTCAGTCAACTTTCTGAGACTGCTGCTGCTCGTCGAGTGGCCACTTCCGCCTCGCTCCTCTTTTCGACTCCGTCTACTTCCTGACCGACGTTTCTCCTTTGTGACCGCCTGGTTCTTCTCTTCTGCCTTCGCTACCCCACGACTGGACATCCAACATTTGCTGCGCGCGCTTTCATACGTATCTGTTGGCCATCGAAGAGTTCCGGATGCTGAGTCATCATCCATTCCTAAGGGTCCTCCTGGTTGCTGTTTCTCGCTAAATTGCAAAGGTTTGATTTCCGGAGACGAGTTGAAGGAATTCCCAGCACCAGAATACGGCTCGACAGAAGCTGAATAAGAGAGCCCTTCAAAATACGGGTGCTTTAGGCACTCTTCGCTTGTGAATCGGTCCTCGGGACACAACCGAATTGTACCTTCCAGGAAACTTATTGCCTTCTTGGATACGCGGCCGCAATATCGTCGATATAGTGTCTCAGGGGCTTTCACCTCTGGAATCCTCAGCCCCGAAAGCGCGGGTTCGTTGCAAACAGCTCCATGTGACGCTTTTGTAATGGGCCAAGCATCTTCTGGATCAAGTATAACTGGTCAATCTCGCTCTCTCCTGGGAACATGGGCTGCCCTTCGATGAGCTCTCCCATAATGCAACCGATCGCCCAAATATCCACCGATTTGGAATATTTTGTGTCTCCGAGAGTAGCTCTGGGGCACGATACCATCGGGTGGCAACGTACTCGGTCAAGTCAGAAGGGTTCCCATTGCTTGGGATCGACCGTGCGAAGCCAAAATCACACAAACGCATCGAGTGCTCGCCATTGGATGTGTTCACCAACAAATTCTCTGGTTTGATGTCGCGATGTATAACATTGTTGGTGTGGCAATAGTGGATCGCACAACACAACTGGAAAATGTAGGAGCGTACAAGCCCGCTGTCGATCCCATTGGGTTTCTCTTCTAATACCTCGAGTAGATTCTTCTCCACATACTCGAACACAAGGTATAGTCGACCTTTTCGTCGAAAAGCTTCCTTCAGTGCGACCACGTTGCCGTGCTTCAGGAATCGCAGCATTTTGACCTCACGCAATGTCGTTTTACGCACCATCGGATCATCGTCCTCGTTCTCCTTGAATTTCTTGATCGCTACCGTCTCATTGGTCTCCTTGTTAAGGCATTTGAGCACCACACCGTATGCACCCTCGCCGATCACACCAAGCACTTCATACTTGTTCATCGTTGCGCTTTCGTCAGCGATGACTTGCAACCAACACGAGCCTCAGCAAGTTCCGATCCATAGAGTTCGGCGTAATTAGAACGCAGGACGATGCAACGGAGACAGCAAAAATAACATGCCGATCAGGCTTCAACCATCGCATCCAATTAGACTAAGTACCTCATTTTCAGCCACCAGCGGTTATTTATTGCTGATGTACTTGCATGGCAGCAAACAGGACCAACGAAAGTCGTTTGCAAATGCTCCATACCTTGGGTGGAGGCACCAGCTTGAGTTATCAGGCGCAAGATGCTTCATTGTCACTTTTTCAGTGGTACCGCCCAGAGTTTGCCTGTTCGTCGATCTCATATGTGGCGTCCAGCAATCAGCTTTAGAAAGCACCATCGGAGTTCAGTAATCTCTTCCTTGCGGCAATCTCTTCCTGAAGTTGCAATTTTTGGCGCTTTCTTGCTCTTGATCTCTTCATTGAAGCAGTCTCCACCTCGGGCTCTTCTCCATCACTCTCAGGCCGCGTAGTTTTATATTCGATGATATGCTGGTTGAGAAAATCCCACATAAGCTCATACGGATCGGGTGGAGGTGGAGGAGCATTCCTGCTTCTATGATCCTGGCGCTCCACTGCTTTCGAGAGTTGATCGATCGTTGCATTTGCCTTTGGTTTGGACTTTATACCGCCGACAGAAGTCTCAACATGGTGTCCATCCTCCAAAGTAGACGAATATGATAGTTTGTATGTAGGAGTTCCAAACACGGGATGTGGCTTCACTGACATACGAACACGAGTAGCTGGCCGCGATATCCCTCGTCATCGTTTACAACTCCTCCGTCTGCCTTATTTTCTCCTTCTGCCTCCTCGATTTCGGTGGTGCTCGGCTCCTCATCAAGGGTTGCAACACTCGTTTGCTGCTCGTTTCTGGGGATCACGACAGCCTTTCGAATCCAGCTGGTAAGTTCATCGGTGTGGGCTGTCAGATCCCAAGTTCGAGGTTGCACCGATACAAATTCATGCAGGACAAGAGCTGTCACGTTATCAATCATTTCTTGTTGTGATCCCAGATTTTGCTGCTGAAAACAGCGCCAATTGAAGCCAACGAGAAGTTCCTGTGTGAATGCGGTCACGCTCGATTCTGTCGGAGGACACAACGATGTCTTGCCCAATGTGGCATCGTCAACCAACTGTGCCATATACTCTTCAACAATGATACTGGCGGCAACAGCAGCTGAATCTTCAAATGTTCCGATGAGCTCCCCAACATCCGACGCCTTTATGCTTGCCATGTACACCAAGAAGTCCACCAGGCCCTGCAGCATGCACCACAAAGACAGGTTATTATTATTAACAACAACTTAATCATGCACGCTACGCACGTCTGGTGGCATGTTGTTGGTTCGGTCTACGGATCCAGCACAACAAAGCAGTATAAACATCGTACATGTAAGATATCTCGTAGCTTACATGGTCATTCTATCCGTAAAAGCATCAGGTGCACTTACCAATTTCGTAAGTAAGGTTGTCTAGGCCGCGGTTCACCTCTTGCTGTGTCGCATGACTTCGGAGCTGTCACCATAAAGCACAACGTTAGTTACTTTACATATACCTTCCCACACAAGCCCGCGCCTCATCCACAGAAAGGGAATCAAGGAATACGTACAGCGGCTTCATGCATGGTGCGCATACGCTCATTTCGCGGTTCGATGGTCTCAAGCAGCGAACATCCTTCTGATCTGAGCAGAGGGTGATAAGGAGGTGGGTTTCGAAAGCCCAGCAAATGTCTCTCTATCGATCGCGGAAGATCCTCTGCTGCACTGGGGGCTATTACATTAGCACCCGAGTCCTCCTCTTCTCCATCATCAAAGTCGCGTTCTATCTCTTCATCACCGGAACAAGGCGTGATCTTCTTACGGAAAATATTGTCGCTTGATGGCATCCCTGTAGCTCTCTTCAAACGTCGCAAACGCTCCCTCTTCTCGGCAACATCATTCTGCTGCTCCACTGAGTTAACAGCCCCTCCATATCCATCACTAAGCTGCAAACAATTACACCAATTTTTCTCCTCCTCTTCCGTCAACTCAGTCTCCATCTCCGGGTGTCTTCGTATCCACATGAATTTCTGATGCTGCACGCAGCGGCAGTGGGCGTCTCCTTGTTTTCGTCGGCATCCATGACAAAGCTTGCAACGGTCTGCTGGGTCCAATAACGGACAGCTACAGGCTCGAGACTCCAGACACAACGTCCGACGTCGTCGTGCTGACATGCCACACACACAATGACGCTCCAGACAGCGACCACAAGCCGCACAGCCTTCGTTTCTAAAGCACCCACAACAGCGTTTCTTCGTTTTTCTCTCTTGTTGATTACCCGCTGCAGCAAGTGCAGCATCCACAACTCTACCAGCCTCTGTGTCCTCTCTGACGTTCGCATTTAGTACCAATAATTTGAACTTGGGCCACGTCTTGAGGTATTCCCAGCAGTGCAGAAACTTAAATCGATGGTCTGTCGTTTTCTTAAACAGTGTCAGAGCGTCACTGATTAACTCTTCATTTTCATTGTCCTCTTCGGCCTCGTCACAGGCTGCAAGGTGCCCAATGCATTCGGCAAAGTACGCGACGTGTTTAGAAATGAGGCGCCAACGAGCTTGAAGTGCTGCAACATTACGAGGTTCCTGTAAGTAGTCAGAGTACAGCGCTACTTGCACTTCTTTCCAGAACGTAGGTTCCTCCTCGTCTCTGTCTAAATCGTCCGCTATGGCGGTGTACACGCGCAGCAGCGTGTGGTCTTCTTCCTCGGTCCACTTGGTATTCGGCGGCATGATGCAATAGCCAATCGAGTAATTAGAAACGTTAGAAATAGAAGAATAGAAATTGCAATGGGTCGTTTCTAAAATAGCATTTTCGTAGTTGGCCATGGAGAACGTCAAGCGTGGGAAGCTAAAGCTCAAGAACGGCGGAAGCTCAAGGTGGCGTCGACACACAAGCACAAGAAGCACAAGAAGAAGGCGAAACACCGTGTAGAGGAGGAGAGCGGGCGTGTTGCAGGAGAGGAAGGAGAGAAGTCGGACTCTGTGGAGATAGACATGGCCGACCTCACGCCTGCTCAACGTCGTCATGCCGAACACCAGAAGAAAAGAGTGCGTGTCTAAAGACATTGAAAATAATGTACTAGTGTTTTACATATACTAATAATACTATTGTGTTTGTTGTGGTGAGAGCAGGAACAAGAGGAGATCGAGAAGGTGGCGTCTAAAACATATCGCGAGCGCATCGAGGACCTCAACCAGTATCTGGGCAGTCTCACGGAGCACCACGATGTCCCACGTGTACGCATGATATACATTACTGTTATTTATGAAATTGTACTGATGTTAACGACACGTGATGGATACACAGGTATCAGCTGCTGGCAATGGTTAAGGCAACCATGAAGATGTGCAAAGCTGCTCACTCTCGTTCATATCACAAGGTTTGGCAACGGTTGGTCTTGCATCTTGTTCTTGATAGGCCCATTGTGGGGCTATCCTCGTTAGCTAAGGACGACGAAACGAGAGCCTAGACCACGTTCCAGGTGCAATGGATTGTAATATACCTGCCAGACTTTCGTAATGTCTGCACAAAATTAATGTTCTCCAGTACGTGTTTTTCCTACGCAAGATCGAGTGGAATATGCAGCATGAGAGAAGGATAGCGTTGACGTCCTAAAAGATAAAGCTGAAGGTTTGTACATTTTAGTGCTAGCTACGCTATCGCCCCACAAATCGACACCTGCAGGCCACTACACTACACGCGGTCAATTATTCGTCATCATCGTCGTCGCCCGATGGAAGATTGCCATACTCAATGCATTTTTCGTTCGTTGACCAGTTGCGCTGCCGTGGATCGCCGCAGGAGAAATAAAGTTCGCACAGATGTGTGCTTGTGCTATGGCAGCCCATAGGCGATGGACGCTTGCAACGTATCTCCTGCACCAAACCGCCCAGTTCATCCACCCGGGGTACGATATCTTTTCGCGGCTTCATCGTCAGCACGTAGTCACGAACATCTTGGGCAGAGATATCGAAGCGACCCAGAGAGTATAACAGACCAGGTCCCGAAAATGACACAGCACTTGTCTTGGTTTTGGCACCAATCATGGCGGCAATTGCGCCACCCAAACTGTGTCCTGTGATCACAAGATTGTCCCCACGCGAGCCCGTGTATCCACCGCATGATTTAATAAATCCGTGAAAACAGGTGATGGCATAATAGCCGAGATAAGGTTCATCGACAGTAACCTCACCACAAAGGCGCGGGGAAGTTGTTTCAGGAATGGCACAAAGACATTGATCGCCTGCATGATGCAGATGCCAAACCAAAAATGCATGTCTTCAAGCGCATCAGTGGCAGAGGCCGTACCGCGAACGGCGATAACCGTCATGTTGACCGCTGGGAAGTACACTTCCATCCAGTTTTGTCCATCTGTGCTCTCGTTGTTGCGCGCCACATATTTCCAGTCTTCTAGTTCTGTCCCATTGAACCGATTCTCCATTGCATCCTTCTGAATTTTGGTTGTGGTGCCATATACGGCATCGGCCATCAATGCCAGATCCAGCACCGATAGTCCATCATAGCTGACGCTGCAGGCTGCGTACTCTGATGTATCATCGAAGCTGATGATCTTGCCATTAACTGTGATAGAGGCTGACAAGCCATGCGTAGTTTTCAACTCATTGGATACTAGCTCAGTGGAGTTGTCGAATGGACCCAACTTGAATGAGCCACCAGTGACGAAGGTACCGATGATAAATGAAGACGAGAAGAAAATGAGCGATACGACCACAAAGCCCGAAATGAATTTCCGGAACGCGCGGCCAAAGATCTGAGGGAATCGCTTCTGAACAACGGAACTCAGAGCAATAAGGCATATACCCATGATGGGCCAGCCCACAAAGAATGTCTGCAAAGACAGCAAAGCGGATCCAATCACCAGAACCAGTAAGATTGCAGCACGCGCGTTCAACGACAGACGGTGCCAAGGGTTTCGCGCGTGAGCCCACACTCGGAAATCTCGCATTTGCTGCAGGCGTGAAACATACACGGAAGTTGCATTTGTACTGGCTTCTGCGCCAGTGTTTTCACCAGTAGTTGCGTGGCCATTGTCTCCCGCTGCAATTGGAATGGTCACTTCTTCCGGTGCTTTCTTCAGCGCCGCTTTGTCTTTGTGCTCCAGTGCGACAGCAACACCAGCGCGATGGGTGTAGCACTACTCCCACGTGGTGGAAGAATCGAAAACCCACGTCCAGTAGCCACAGATGCTCAGCACGCTTTTTCTGCTCTAGTTTAGTCACTGCACGACGCATAATGCGTCGCTTCCGCCTGTAGTTGCTCACGATAACACGCATTTTCCCGTTTCGGCTGCTCCAGAAATGAGCTGCCATCCAAATCACTAGGTATCCGCCAACACACCAGAACCCCATCTGTACGTAGGCCAAGAAAGCATCTGACATAGACCATGATGACAAAAACTTGATCACCATGGTAGTTGCTGTCATAACCTCGAATACCACCGGACAAATGATATCAACAGCAACAAAAGTAGATAGGTCAATGACAGGCCCTTCATCTTGCACCTTTTTAATCAATAGTGTCGTCTTCACAGCAGCTTTTGCACGCATCCATCGGTTAAGAGCCGTCTTCTTCTGGGGCACTTCACCGACAGCCGAGAGTCTCGCGCTGCGCGTCTCCGTTGCCTCAATGGCCTGAGCTTGTGCCTGTTCAGCAGCGGCTTCCTTCCGTTCCCACGCTTCATCTTCTTCGTCCTTGTCATCATCCAAGAATGGGTCATTCTTAGCCGTCAGCAGTAGCGACGTCCGCTGATGGAGTATCCCAGTGCGACTCGACCTCGTTCTGCGTAGCTCGTCGCCACCTTCATTGGCATTGTCATCTACGGGCGCTTGATCACCTGACTCTTCCGGCTCTGCCAGTTCCGTTCGATGACGCAAATAGTGGATGACAACAGCCAGAGCTAGTCGAAAATTCGGCAGCGATCCATCCGATTTGTTCAATGCATCTACAAACAAGCGAGACGCTTCTTCGAAGATGTAGGACAGGAAGAAGAGCACAATTGGTAGTAGGATCAGAGACACCACTGCACGCACTGTATAGTAGTCGTCATACTTGGCACTTGGCAGGAAAATAGCAAAGAAAATCTCCATCAACAGCGTAAAAGAGAACATGAGCAGCACCATGACGACCAGGAACGATAAATAGCCGAAGCGCACTTGACACAGAGTGCGGTAGAAGCGCCACGTGCCGTGGGCATTTTGGTAGGCGTGTAGTTCCTCCTCTCTCCCTTCAGCTGTGGCCAAGACACGGTCTTTTGCTTGTAAGCGCTCTTTAGGCGGTTGGAATATCCGACAGCGGCGTCGCGTAGAAGCACGTTGGGGCCTCTAGGAGGGCTCGTATTTGCGTCGTATTGACCGCCCATGGTGTCGACTGATACTGAGGACGATCGACCGAGGCGAGAAGCTTCCAGAATGGGGACATCTCCACGCCCAGGCCGATTAGCCATAGCAACGGTCGATGGGTACGAAGTCCGAATGGTGAAACGTGCTGACGAAAAACGTAACCAACGAAAAAGCCGGTTATGCAGCGAACCAAACTATCAGAAATAAAAAATGCAGTGGATTTAACTTGGCTTTTGTAAGCTATTACAGTCGCCATCTGGAAAAGTACAAATAATAAATGCGGCATGTCAAATCATATTTTTTATTTTTAAAAACAAAAATAAGTGTTATTTATTAAAACACTTTTTGGTGGATTTGCCAATTGAAAATTTACAACTGCAATAAGTACTTTTTTGTGTGTGTTTCAAATAAGTAAACAAATTTGACATTTCAAATATCTCTTTGTTTTACACAACCATAATGGCTCGATCTGACAGCATGGCGAGAGGCAAGGCGCCGTACGTGCAGCTGCCGGAGCTGGGTGGTCACTCGCGCAAGGTGTTCGCGCTGGGCTTCAACTGTGACGGGACTATGCTAGCATCTGGCTCCCAGGACCGCAGTATTCGCATCTGGAATCCTACCTCCGTACGTACTCAACCAACCTTCAGTCTTTACAGCTCTAAACTCTAACGTAATGACTTAATTGTTGCTGTTTCAGGACCGGGAATTGATGGAGCTACGTGGCCACTCGGACGGGATCCTGTCACTGGCGTGGGACCCTACGACACCTCACCGTCTGGCCAGCACGGCCTCCGACAAGACTGTGCGCTTCTGGGACGTTAAGACCGGCCGCATCATCAACAGTGTGTCGCTATCCAGCGACGCAGTGAACGTCGCCTACAGTCGAGACGGCAAGTACGTCGTCGTCAGCAACTTGGACTGCATCACACTCGTTGATACACGCAAGGCTCGTGTGGTGCGGCGAGTGGTGAATCCTTTTGAAGCCTATGAGGTGCAGTTCAGCAAGTCTGGCTTCCTCTTTGTGGCTGCAGGCCATGCTACTGGCTACGGTACGTTCGAGATCATGCGGATTGTTGCTGAGAAGAAGGGGAACCCGAATCTGGAGAGTATGCACAAGGTGAGATTGGTGACAGCAAGCTAAATTGTGATAGAATAGATCGGTTGATACTGACCGAGGTGGTGGTGGCGGGAATTTCAGGTGATTGCTCATGCAGGAAGCTGCGTTTGCTTGGATTTCGACTCAACGGGGAGGTGCGTTAGCATCAAATTTGTATTCTTTGTTGCAGAGGCACTAAAAGGATGTAATAATTACTTGTATTTTGTAGGTACTTAGCCCTGGTGGTCTTGACTCACTCGTGAGCGTGTGGGACTTGGAAGAGCTCTACTGCGTCAAAACATTTGTGGTCACAACGTACGCCTTGCACTCTGCTAGGGATGCACTGGTGAAGATCAGCTGGCTTACTAACATTATTACCGTTCTGTGAATGATAGATCAAGCATCCGATTTGTTCGGTTCAGTCATGACGATAAGTATATAGCGATCGGCATGGAGGATCTGAATCTCGTTATAGTGGACGTGGAGAGCGGTGAGAAAACAGTGACGATGCAGCTCCATAACAACCCGGAGTACTTGTGTTGGCACCCAAGCAAGAACTTGCTGGCCTATGTTGGTGACAAGGCATCGAGTGAGAAGAACTCGAACCGTGACGGTGTCATCAAAATGATCGAGCTGAAGGACTAGTTTACACCGTACACCGATTGAGAGCAGCATGGCAAGAGTAACAAAGTAACAGGACAGTGACAACGACGACAGGAGAAAAGAAGGAAATATCATCCGTGCGCTGAGGGCGCACAAGTTACAGGCTCTTCTTAAGTCATGGGTGGGGGCAGCAACGAGCTCGTCAGCTGTTGCACATATTCTTGCATGTGAAGACGTGCTCTGAAACTCCCAAGTAGCAGCTGCACTGCCTTACGGTGCCGACATCGCCCAGCTCCTGGGCTAGACGATGTGCCTGGTCAAACGCCCGTTCTGCCTTTTCGTATTCTGCTCGTCGACTTGCCAGGTGACCAAGCTGAATCCACGCGAAGGTCTCTGATGGGCGATCATTGCAAGACTGTATAAGTTGCAAGTGCTGATTCATGCACGCGACAGCAGTATCCAGGTCGCTCTGACGACTTGCCAGGAGCCCTAGGTTGCCAACGGCAAGACTCTGACCGTAGGCGCTATTGAGCTGGATGGCAAGGCGAAGGGCCTCTTGGTAGTAGCGGGCAGCTTCGTTTGGTCGATTGAGCGAGCCAAGCGTGAGTCCCAGGTTCAAATGCGCCACAAACTTCCCGGCATCGTCAGCGACTTCAACATGCTTCTGGTGGTATACCAGTGCGCTTTGGAGGCTCCGGCTTTGTGGGTCCACAAAATTGCCAGTGTAGCAGTACTCTTTCGTCGAGGTTGAGAGAAGCTGATAGTTGACACCGATGCAGTTGGCGGCTAGGCCCATAAACAGTGTGTTCTGAGTGCTCTCGCTGATTGACAACACTAACAGATACGAATCAATGGCCTTGAGTAATCCTCGACGTTGTCGTGGAGAATCCCGAGACATAAGTAAGCGGTGCATTCCGCATCGTGGCGGCCAGCGCGCTTGCTCGACTCTGCCTGGCGCATATACGTATAGTTTCAGAACAGCATTGCAGCCCAACCAGGTAAAGTATCAGTACGTGGCTTACCAGCATCGAGTACTCCTTGATGAGCTTGGAGGACACCGCGCGCCCTCGATCTTTTAGCTTCTGCGACGAGCAGCAGGCGAGTTTAGCCTCAATCTCTGCTCCATTTTCAAATGACGAGTTAATTTGTGTCCTGAGCTTGCGTAGTGCCGTCGCATGAGGCGAAAACACCGTCTTTTGGATGCGGTCCTCTCGAGTCGGTGGGAAATCTCTAGGTGGCGTTTTGATCTAGTGCGTCATCCATCATTCAAGTATAAGCACACGACAAAATCTCAAGCCAGTTTGCAGCACCACATACACTCTCTGGGGCATCAATTCGTTGCGGAAGATCCACTTGCGGCGTAGCCTCAGCGAGCTGAGTTCCTTCCCTCGAGTTCACAGTCGTTACGTTGGCGTTGAGGCTGACCAAAACAACAGCAAAATCAATATAAAGGGCTCCAATTGACGCGGTACCAATAGTTTAAGTCCCGTACAACGCATCAAACGCTCGGTTGGCTGGGGACTTGGGGGAGAACGCGGTGGTGATCTCATCATTTTCGAATATGACAAGGAATGCCCATGAAGAGACGCGTCTTTTGCGGTTTCAAGTTGAAGTTCATACCGATAATTTGACGGTATTGGTACAATGTACCATCAGCTGTCTTTGTCGCCTTCGCATTCCAGAAGCTTGGACGACCATAGCACTGTGTGTGACTGTGGACTGCGATGGTAGAGACCAAGAACGACCCGAACTGCGTGGAGCCAGCGTGCGCCTCCAAGATGGATTTCTTCAAGAGCTCTATGGGTAAGAAGGCGAAGAAAGCAGCTGCGCAGCCCAAGGCAGTTGATGATTGTCCGTTGAACCGTGAAGAGCTGGGCAAATCCACCTGGGGACTGGTATGTACAGAGAGTGTCTTGAGATATCCTTACTAGTATGCACTAATGGATGCATTGTTGCAGCTACATTCTATGGGCATTTACTACCCGGACAAGCCGTCGCCAGAGTATCAGGCCAAGGCACGGACGTTTGTTGAGGCACTGGCGCTCATGTACCCGTGTGTGCATTGCGCTGACGACTTCAGAAGGAGATTGCCAAGTCGCCACCTCGGTCAGTTGAGCTATAAGTATTGCGGGGTTGATATGATGAGTGGTGGTTTCTGATGCAGTTAATGTTGCCGTTGGATACTAAAGTGTGGAGTCGCGCACGACGTTCTCCATGTGGCTCTGTGAACAGCACAACATTGTCAACCGTAAGATCCACAAGCCAGTGTTCGATTGCACGATGGAGAAGCTGGAGGAACGGTGGAGGAAGGGAAAACCGTCGTGCTGGGGTGAAGATGGCGACGAGGAGACTGCACAGGAGAACATGGGTTAAACAGGGCATCTGAAGGAATTTGGACACGAGAGAATGGACGAAACAGAAGCAACCAATTTGTGAAAATTGTTGCAGTATTGACTGGACGCTTACGCATAACGGTATTGGAAAATGAAACGGGACTACAACGTGCACTCCATTGGATAACACACTGTGATGATTGCTGTGCCTTGACAATTTGATACAGCCGAATCAGTAGTGCTGGGTGGTCGGTGCGGCTGGGGAGTTATTGCCTCAAGCTCTTTAAAGCAGGTTAAGTTTGGTTCTTGCAGTGGTGTGGATAAGACGGTTGCGTCGACCTCCTCGTGTTGATCATCAGTTTCTTGCTCGACCTTCAACATGTCACAAGCAGGTAAAGTCAGCTGCACGGACACTGCAGCCACTGGTAGCAATGCAACCACACCAGCAATCCAGAGCAACAGAATAATGCCGACGTCTGCGCTGGGATTTTTAATCCATCTGTCGACGACGGGGTCATTGCCACCACTGGAGAGCGCTAAGAACGGTAGAATCACAGCAAACACGATGACCGCAGCGCTCAACGCACCTGCGATGGACTTGAGGATGGCAAAGTTCAGAATCGCTGTCCACGCTTGGTATTTCTTGGTGAAGCGGGGTAAGATGAACCCTCTGTCGCAGTTGCCTCGAATGCCGACTCGAGACGCGCGGCCGTCAGGACGCTGAGTGTTGACGTCTGTCGTCGAGTTGGGTGAGATCACGGGTATGATAAAGTCCGCAATTTTAGCATCTACAGACGCCAGCCAGTTTATGATGGAGACGGAGAGACAAAAGAGACCGACTCCGATTGCTCCAGCGATGAAAAACGCGTAGGTTCCGATCAATGTGTATGTGTTCAGTGCTGAGAGTAAGCACAGCAGAACCAGAACGACATATCCGAGATACCTCAGATTCTTGTGCGGAATTGACATCATACCCCGCACCACGAATACAGCAAGTCCAGCGAATGCGAGAAGGGCCATACTCACTAGCATCAGCAACCCGAACACGGCGCCACCGACAGCCACTGATGTGTTCAACACGTGGAAAATCAGCAGCATGCCAACCGATTTGGGCAAATCCTTCAGACTGCTGCAAATGCTTTTCAGTTTGGTGCCAATCTTGCTGCCCCCACTCAAGTCTGTTGTCAGGGACTCGGTAGTGAGCTTCTGCAGGAACGGGTCCACACCAGTAACGCGAGACTCACTCGATCCATATGAATGGTCACTTGTCTTGGGCTTCATCGTCTCTGGCCGATCGACTATGACCGTCGTCGTGAACGATATTCCGACTGCACCAGGCTGGCTGTGAAGCTGTTGTCACTCAAGAGAGATTTTAAAAGTGAGCTTAGTTGGTATCTTTTGGACCGACATGACCGCTACAACATCAACTATGTGCGTGAATGCAGGCGAGTGTAGCTATCCATCGACGGTGGATATTCTGCATCCATAATTTCTCAACTGTGCCATTTGGCACGGTTCGCTGCAGGTAAATATTTGCGCTATAGGTGTGCGCAACGACAAGAATAAGCTCACGTGCTTAGCAGATTTCTAAAACCGTTTTTTGTCCAATTTTTGGCTTCAGTTCCTCGATGCGATAGTTCTGCGCTGGTTTGGTCCCCTGCTAAAGCTCGTCGTATTTTGCTGTCTTGTCGGGTTGTGCACAAACTGAAGCAACATTTTACAAACGTTTTGTTAGCATTGAGCAACTTCCAAACACCATTAAGCAAAGCCAAATTATCCCTGCCTCACCTTGTAGGGTGCTCACACACATCCGTTCTTTTGCCGGGGTAAAGTTGTCGAAGAATACCCGCGTGAGCTCATCCTCGTATTCACCGACAAAGTCGTGGCACTACAGACGCATCACAGCATATTAATAAAAAGCACACATCGCCGGAGGCTGACTAGCAGAGAGTTAAGAACGCATACCGCTGTGTTGAGCATTTTCTTGCCCTTACGCGTGCTGTCCAGGACTTTATGCGGGACGTTATCACACACGTGATCCAAGACCTCAAGAATACGCGCCTGTAAAATAAAGCATGGTAAATGTCAGCAATAACCGCTATAAAATAAGAGCTCGATGACACCAACCTCGCTTCGCGAATACTTGATCTGCTTCTTCTCCTCGCTGATACGGAAGACTACCTCGATATCATGGTCATTCTGCACTCCATACAAAACAGGAAAACTTATGAGTCTACTATCAC
The DNA here is from genome assembly GCA_008080845.1 of Phytophthora kernoviae. Classification (NCBI taxonomy): domain Eukaryota; phylum Oomycota; class Peronosporomycetes; order Peronosporales; family Peronosporaceae; genus Phytophthora; species Phytophthora kernoviae. Next base: position 14,129 of record VKKV01000102.1, on the reverse strand, counting down.
ATCCAGACAAGACAAGATATTGCTCTTGAATAATGCTACATTAGTTACCTGCGTATTGTTCAACTGCGTCTCAATTTCAAACACGATCGATTTGCAGACTGCGAGACGAACGAACAACCGGAACTTCAACAATAGAATAAACGCACCGTTGTAATTGTAACAACGTACTGCAGCAAGAAGCTGGTTGGCTTTCACCCTCGCAATCGAGTTGCGCATGACCAGCGGCGTTGAAGCGCTTGGAATGGTCCCATCTGAGTTATTAAAGAGCCATCGATACAGTACTTTAGTAAATAGTACAGTGTTCATGAAGACTGTGTATTGTACCTATCGGTCCATGCGGAAGCCGCGGAGATCCCCAACGCCGCGGCGAGTGGCAGCGTCCACGTCTTCATGTTAAGTGATTTGTCGTGTGTCAATCGGTGCGCGAAGTTTTTTCTTCTGATTGGTGAATATTTTTTTAAATGTTTTGATTGGTGAATAATGTTTTCACTGTTTTGATTGGTAGATATCGTAGTTTCTGCGGTGTTCTAGAATTTTGCAAGAGACCTCCTGCGTCCCATAGTCGTCTCGAAAGGTCGTTGTCCAATCATCTTCATCCGCGTACTTGGAGGATCTGTCCTTGAATTAAACCTATGGAAAGATCGCGGTCCGGCGGTTTTTCCATCGATTTTCATGCTGATCAAAGCTCAAAACTCACTTTCAATTTGCCACGGCCAAGACAAGAGGAAACAACAAGCAACACGAAACCAAGAAACCATGAGCCGTCAGGCGTCCCTCATACTCATACTAATTGGACTAGCACTATGCTACAGTGCTATACCAAACATCAACGTACACGCCGAAGTGTCCACAGCCTCCGAAGAAGTCTTGGGGTACGACATTATCCCATACAATAACAAAATACTATCTCGTAGTTTTACTAAACAGTTTGTTTGCTGGATTGAATCGGCATTTTGACAGAAGGAGTACGCCAAGTCTACTGGTAGATGAATTGGACGACGAACCCATGACTGGCGGCGAGACGTTCGAGTTCCAAGCTGAAGTGTCACGCCTCATGGACATCCTCATCAACTCTTTGTACCGCACCAAGGAGATCTTCCTGCGGAGCTCATCTCCAACGCCTCGGACGCTCTAGACAAGATCCGCTTCTTGGCGCTCTCCAACAGTGAGCTGCTGGGCAAACTCAAGGATCTGGAGATCCACATCAGCTTCGACCGTGATGCACACACACTCACGATCCGAGACACGGGCGTCGGCATGACCAAGGACGATCTGATGAACAACCTTGGCACGGTGGCCAAGTCCGGCACTGCCAACTTTGTGGAGGCCATGCAGGCTGGTAATGGGGACAGCAACCTCATTGGCCAGTTCGGTGTCGGCTTCTACTCGGTTTACCTTGTGGCCGACCGCGTGCGTGTTGTGAGCAAGCACCATGATGATGCCAGTACATTTGGGAGTCAGACGCCAATGCGTCGTTCACGATCACCAAGGACCCGCGCGGTGACACTCTGGGCCGCGGTACGGAGATCACTTTGTTCCTGAAGCAGGACGCCACTGAGTTCCAGGACCAGGACAAACTCAAGAACCTCGTTGGGCACTACAGTGAGTTTATCAACTTTCCTATCTACGTTAACACGAGCTCCACGGAGACGTACGAGGTAGAAGAGGAGCCGGCGGATGTTGCGGAGAGTGAGGACGCTGCGGAAGATGCGGAGAAGGACACTAAGAAAACCGAGGAAGACGAAGAGCTGGAAGCTGTGGAGGAAGATGACGAAGCCAAGGCGCCAAAGACCCGCACAGAGACACGCACCGTGTGGAACTGGGAGCGCGTGAACGAGGTTAAGGCCATCTGGACTCGGTCGAAGGACGACATCAGCGATGAGGAGTATGAAAGTTTCTACCATTCGTTGCAGAAGACTGACATCACGGACCCGCTGACGTGGATCCACTTCCAGGCTGAGGGTGAAATTGAGTTCAAGTCCATCTTGTACGTCCCTGGCCAGGCGCCGAATGACCTGTACACGCGTTTTGAAAACAAGAACGCGGACATCAAGCTGTATGTTCGAAAGGTGCTTATCACGGATGACTTTGACGACTTCTTGCCGCGCTACTTGAATTTCATCGCGGGTGTCGTAGACTCGGATGACCTGCCAATTAATGTTTCCCGTGAGACGCTGCAGGAGAACAAGATCTTGCGGGTCATCCGTAAGAAGTTGGTGCGGAAGGTCTTGGAGATGCTGCGAAAGATGGCAGAGGATGACGAAACTGATGAGGATGACGACGATGAGGAAGATGACGAAGCGGAAGCCGCAACGGATGCTGACTCCAAGGCTGCTGCAGATAGTGAGTCGGATGCCGAAGAGGAAGACGGGAACGCGACATACAATAAGTTCTGGGAAGAGTTCGGCAAGAACCTGAAGCTCGGTGTGATGGATGATGCCGCCAACCGCGCGAAGCTGGTGAAGCTGCTTCGTTTTGTATCGAGTGATAGCCAGGGCAAGTGGGTCTCACTGGAGCAGTATGTGGACCGCATGAAGGACTGGCAAGACTCCATTTACTACATTGCTGCTGAGAGCATTGATGCTTGTGAGAAATCCCTTTCATGGAAAAGATGAGAGCTAAGGGACTCGAGGTGCTCTACTTTGTGGATACGCTGGACGAGTACATGGTGTCACACATGGCAGACTTTGATGGCAAGAAGCTGGTGTCCATTACGAAGGAGGGCATTAAGTTCGGTGATGAGGACGAGTCGCTCGTGAAGAAGCGTGACCAGTTGTACGCGGACAAGTACGTGGCACTCACCACTACGTTGAAGACTCTTTACGCGGACAAGATTGCGCGCGTGACAATGTCACAGCGCGTGGTCGACTCGCCCGCCGTTATGGTGACCTCCCAGTGGGGATACTCAGCCAACATGCAACGCATTATGAAGTCGCAGACTTTCGCGAAGGGTGAAGCGAACTCACCGATGTATGGCACAGGCTCTGCGATCCTGGAGCTTAACCCTCGTCACCCCATCGTCTCCAAGCTGAATGAGCTGATGCTGAGCGACCCTGAAAAGGAGGAAACTAAGGACCTAGCGTGGCTGCTTTACGATACTGCACTTGTCAACTCCGGTTTCGACATGGACGATTCTAGCCACTTCTCGGCACGCGTGCACCGCATTATGAAGAGCAATATGGGTATTGACAATCTGGCGTTGGAGCCGGAAATTGAGGTTCGGAGGAGGTAGAAGAAGAGGGAGACGAGGAGGAGGAGGAGGCGACCGACTTAGACGAGACCGAGATTAAGATCTCAGAAACGAAGGATGCAGAGGAGGTCGCTGCTGGCTCTTACGATGCTGAGGGAGCCGATGAGCCTGCCATTGATGAACGAGACGAGCTGTAGAGTGCATGTAGTGCTCGAAGAGCTTGGCCTAACACGCCTATCTAATTGCGCTTATACAGCTTTCATTTCGTTGCAAGCATCTGCGTAGCCCCGTTCACGAAGTGAAAAGAGGAACGGAAGCCACTAGGAATTGATGAGGTGTATCTGTGCACTATTGGTTAAGACTGAAGCCACCACCTACAAAGCGGTTTGCTGCAGCCATAGCGAGCTGCCTTTGTGCTTCGGCAACGCTCGGTCGACCAGCGCTTTTGTTGCTATTGTTGTTTGGTAGGTTTGGGAGCTGCGTTTGCTGAGACTGCTGCTGATTTCGCGATATAATGACGGGCTGCTTGTCCTTCATTTTTGCTTCCAGCTTCTTCTTGTAGTATTTGCGCTTGAAATCATGAAGCTCGCGAGCGAGTCGCTCAATCTCAAACTTTAGTTCATGCTCCTTCGCCTGGAACATATTCTGCTCGCTGAGCAAGCTCTTGAGCTGCTTTTCCTTCTCACGTACAACTTGTTGGTACCAACTCAACTGCTCTGCTACTTCAGGTCCTGGCTGCCGCGCCAGGATTGCCTTCAGTTCTTGGTATAGCTTCTCTTTTTCTTGGTTCACAAGCTCCTTCTCCACGACCTCTTCCGTCTTCTGGATCAGGCGCTTTTGCAAAGTCTGAATCTTTTGCAACAATTCATACGTCGCCGGATCACTGCCCTCCAGCTTACGCCACCGATGCACGTTCATCGGGTTCTCTAGCTCTTCAGACAAAGCTTTTACTTTCGTCTTTTCTTGTAGCAACTCACGCTGGAGGTGATATACTTCACGCTTCAGTTCGTCAGCTTGACCCACTTGGTGCTTGGCGATATATAGCTCGCGTTTGAGGTCTGTCACCTTTAGCTTGAGGACACGAATGTCTTGCAAGCGCTCCTGGTACTGAGCTTCACCTTTGCTCAGGGTAGACTGCTGAATCTTAAGCTTCTCATAAAGCAGCGCCAGCTCGTCATTGCGCCGGATAAGTTGTGTGCCTAGAATGTCGCGTTCATTGATGACCTGGTCATACTCTTTGCGTTGCTCGAGAGCTTCATCATCCATGCGGCGAATGAGTGTACTCAGTTTCCGAACCTCAGCGTCCTGGTTGTTTATGGTTTCCTCGTTAGCTCCTAGTAGAGCCCGCAAACGAGCAAGCTCGCTTTTGTGCTGCTCTTTCTGCTTCTCGACCTTCTGGTGATCAAAGTGCTCCTTCACGAGTGCAACGTCCTTCGCAGCGACTTCCTCCTTCAGCTGCTCAATTTGGTGCGTGAGGATTTTAAACTTACGCTTCATCTCGGCAATCTCATCCTGCGACTCAATAAGATTCTTGCTGTAAAGATTGCGCTCGCTGCGCACTGCCTCGTAAAGCTGTTGCTGCTGCTTGAGTTTCGTCTCTCCTTCGTGGACCTTCTTCTGCAAGTCATGGTTGCGCATCTCCTTCAACTTTGCCTCCTCTTCAGCTTGCAAGTAAAGCTTGCGCTGCTCCGCAGCCTCCATGCCATATTTTTCGCGCTCCTTCTCTAACTGGTAAATAAGTTTTCGCTGCTTAGCGGCTTCCTGCTTGAATCCTGCGAGCTCTTGCTCGAGATTCTTGGCCACGCGCTCATTCGTCTTGATTTCATCTTGCGCCCGCCGAACCTTGCCTTCTGCGTTCAATGCCTGCTTAATTTGCATAGCCTTCTCGCGTTCTAGCGCATCAAGCTCTGTCCGCTGATGATCCTCATTGATTTTATCCAGATCAAGATCGTGCTGCATGCTCTTAATTTGCGTCTGCAACACCAACTTTGCAGTGTGCTCTCCCTCGAGTTTTTCTTCGAGCTGCTGAATTACTCGCTTCTCCTTGTCTAACTTGCGCTCTACGGTCCCCTTCTCTAGCTTCACACGATGAGCCTCATCTTGACGAGATTTGAGTTCGTTCTCAAGGTTGCGTCTTTCCACTTCAAGTTGCATGGTCTTGTCATTCTGCTCATTCAACAGGTCCGTGAGTTTCTGTGTGCGCCCGAAAAGTGTCTCGTAATCGCGCACGTATTTGTCCATTGTTCCGCGTGATTCAGTGAGCTGCTTCTCAAGTGCTCCCATGTGCGTTTGCAACCGAGTGAGTTCCGTTGCACCTTGAGTTTGCTCTGTGGTTTTCTTTTCCAGCTTGTTCTTGATGTCCTTGATTTCCTTGTCCAACCGTTCTTTACGTCGCATTTCACGCTCCTGCTCCGCAGCCTTCATTGACAATTGGTCCTTCAGAGTTTGGATGTCGCTCTTTTGTATAGTTGTCAGAGAGTCCATATCACTTAGGCGACGATGGAGTTCCTGGATTCGTTCATGGTCTTTCTTGGCGTTAAGCTCATGTTCCTCGTTAGCACGCATGAGCTCTTCTTTGGCGCGCACCACTTCCTTCAGCATGCTCTCCTGTCCAGCACTGAGCCCCGTGCCTTGCTCCACAAGACGGCCGAGGTTCACAATCTCTTCCTTAAGCTGCTGGATGGTTTCCTTCGCACGTAGTTCCTTCTCGTGTGATGCATCCACCATTTTCCAGGCCTTTTCCATCTCCTTCTTCAAGGACGCAATGCTGGCTTGGTCTTCCTGCGAAAGCTTGAGTGCTGTTTGTACCTTGGCAGCATTGTTAATAATCTCAGCATTTAGCTCGCGGCATTTCTTGATGAGTTTTTCTCCTGTCCGTTTGACTTCTTCAACGCTCGGTGAAGTTTTCGTACTCAAGGCGAAAGCGCTCGAGACTCTTGTCACCTTCAATTCAGCCAAGACCTCCTGGAAGTCGTTCTCTAACGCCTCTAGGGACGTAGCCTCCAGAGCTCCATCGTCCCCGGCCAATTTACCGTCAGACGGTGATTCGGTATGCACCTCTGGCGTCCTGTCGCTCATGATCACAAAGTTTCACTCACCAACGTCACTTCTTTGCTGGAGCTCGGATGCTTTAGCACGGGGGTAATACGCCACCAAGATGCTCGCTTGGGCCTTGGTGTGTGTTTTCTTCCACTCGCATCTCAGACATCTCGCAACCTCCCATTTTTGGACGAGCTCGCCTTTATTTATAACGGAATCGATCAAAGTGATGCCATGACTTACTGCTATACTTACAACAGCTATACTGGTTGAACTCGATGCTTACCGTGTAAAATTCCTGGCTGGGATAATGGAGGCAATGCCGCTAGGAATACTTACTGCTTCTTGTGCTGGACTCGAGAAAAGCCAAGCAAGAACGACAGAAACACGTGAGCATGAGAATACATGAAAATGGGGTGATGCCCGAGAGGTAGCTACTGATACGTGTGGATTGACAAGTTGCTGGCTCGCTGAATGGCATGGCAGATGGGCTGGAAATTCAGTTGCTATTGCTGCACGTCCCAGATCTCGGCGAATAGCTCAATAACATCGCCAAGGCGCATACGCTGTGGGAGATCGAACGTCCGGCGGACGGATGACAGTCCGTCAAATAGAAGGTGAGCAGGTACTGGCGGCGGGCGCGGTGGACTGCAGCCACACAAGATATAGCAAGAGCAGTAGTGGTTAGCATGTATCGGTGATATTTCCATCTTGCCCATTATGAGGGTCACGTACCGCGGTTGTGTGGCCATGATCCAAGTGGCGCGAGATTCCTGCCATGTGCGCAGGCCCACATTGAGGAACGGTCCGTTGCGACCCTGAGGCCACCAGGGATCAGTATCGCTGGTAGCCGCAGCCACCTGGAAGCGATGAAGGTGCTGCACCAACCAGTCCAGAATCTCCGCGATTGCCTGTGTGGCGGAGTCTTCATCCGTGATGTTGGAGAACGCGAAACCGCTCTGCTGGTTCACGAACAGCGACGCCTTCAGCGCAGTTGCAGCCAGCGGGTTTGCCGCACACGAGCTTAACAGCGTCTGATACTGCTCCATCAATCACACAAAACCAATGTTAATAACTCATTCAGCTTCATCAACCCTTAAAAACGCAATCCAACGTACAGCTTCTGATGCAGCGTAGGGTGATTTCTCACCCAATTGCAGCAGCAATGGAATGATAGGTGGCATCACTTGTGATACGTCCACTACTTCCGTGGAATCAACAGGTTTCCACGCCAATTGGCCCTTGGGACACATAGCGACGATACAGTCCAACGCTGCAGAGCGCTCCATTGACACTTTGATACCGAGATCAGCGCCAGCCCCCACTCCACATAAACCTACACGCTGGATGCCGTGCTTCTGTTTGAGATATAGAGCCGCCTGCTGCACAATTGCCACCTGTTCCTCCGTGCTTTCCGTCGGTGTTTTGCCCTCTTGAAACAGATCCAGCACCAGCACCTTGTAGCCCTGCTCTGCCAGTTTGTCAGCGAATGAAATCGTCGTGAGGCCGAAGCGGTCGGTAGCTCCTGCGCCTTCTGCGAAGACGCGACTCACACGGCTCTGTTCGGCGACGAACACGACGCCAGTGACGACGCGGCCGATGTGTGAAGCAGGGGCCACGAAGTACGCGTCCTGTAGGCGGCCCTCCAGATCTGTGGAGGCTACGGGGGGCTCGGACGGTAGGATAGGCGAGAGTGGTCCAGAGGGAACTGCAGCGTGGAGCCCACTCCGGAGTACAGGAAGCGCGGGCGTACGATGCCAGAGACGCTCATCTTGTGCTGCTAGCTCGGCTTGGAAGTGCAGGGGCTGTAGGATATTTAAATATTTTATGTACACCTTGATTTAAGAACTTATGCGACATAGCGCGACATGATTGCTTGGATATTATTAAGATCAATTTTGTGTCAGTAGCGACCTATGTTAGTATCATGTAGAGTCTGTAAAACCAGGTTTAATTTGTCAGACTCGAACTGACACGTCACTGCTAACAATCCATACAGCTACCAAGTGTAACGAACGTTCTTTCCGATACAAATATCAAGTATAGTGCCGTATCGTTTTCCAACGTTCGTCGCTTTGCTCCATAAACGAACAGGCCACGCGTTGGATCGGCACCAGTCAAGAAGGTAGAGCACGATGAGCGCCGCAGAAACCCACAAGACTGAAGCTGCGTCTACGACGAAGGACCTCCCATGGGAGACGGATAAGGGTGCCCGCAAGATGGCAGACCTGCTGCGTGGCCGCAAGGGGATGCCTGTGAGGCACGCAGTGGAACTGGGAAAGCGTGTGGAATACTTCCGAGGCGACCGCTTGGCCACATTCCTCTTGGCTAGCCCCATGGCTAAGAAGTACTTCCCAGATCTCAAGACCAAGGAAGACGTACACTCTGTGGGACACGCACTAGTGCAACACAGCTACATCCACCGCTCGGAGAGAGACGCCAAGAACAAGAAGCTGCTGAAGCCCACCCCCAAGCAAGACTTTGCTCCTGAAGGTTACTACACGTGGATGTATGAAGGCTCCAAGACACTTCGTAACGTCATGACGGCGTTGCTGATCATTGGCTTCTTGGTGATCACGTGCTTCCCTATCTGGCCGCAATGGGCCAAGGTGGCGCTGTGGTACATGTCGGTGACGTTCCTCATCTTCATCGCCATCTTTGTGGTGGTGCGGCTCTTCATCTTCTTCATGCTCTGGATGGTCGGCTACGAGTATTGGCTGCTGCCTAACATCTTTGACGACAACTTGTCGGTGGCAGACTCGTTCGTGCCGATCTACTCGTTCCGTTCGACTGACTCCTCGGAGCGTATTTACCGTGTGGTTGCACTTGTCGCCTTTGGATGTTTCTGTGTGTGGGTGAAGAACCAGCCCACGGACTTTGACGATTACATGGAGCTCACCAAGCAGTTTACGGACGATATTTACAGCGGCAAGTTGCTGAGCGATATGTCGCAGAAGGACCAGGACAATATCGACGGCGTCAAGGTGCCGGACCTAGAGGACCTCCTGAAGGACGACGACGAAGACGAGGAAGACCAGGACGCCAAGTTCGACAAGATTTTAGATGAAGACGAGGAAGATAACTCGAAATTCTCGGAGGTGACGGAGGACGACGACGTGGAAGAAGTGGTAGACCGGGATTTGTAGAAGGAAGCCTAGTAGGCAGACTCACGGACAACGAACGTGATCCCACCTAACGTTAGTATTATCCGCGTAATTCTGATCATTTGTGGTTGGTGTCTGCGGTCATAATGACTAAAATCATGTAAAATTCGTAAAGCACGTGCATGCCAAGCAACGTCCAGCCAATATAGTTACTGGTAGCGAGCTGATTGACGTAACGAGCCTTGGCTAGAGCCATGGAGTCAATGTGACTTCGTCATAGACTACTCCGTTGCGGTTCAGGATGAACTGCACGCTCATCGACTGTTCGGTCGACTCAATGCGCAGATACCCCCAATCATTCATGTGGCTCACGCTCCACTCTCCCAACTTGTCCGAGAAACCCTGCTCCTCCAGTCCAGCACCAGCGGACCCAACCACAATATGCACTGGGCCATTGCCGTCCTTAATACATTTCCCATTGCGTACAGCGCAGCTGCGTTCGTACGAGTGCTGGTGTCCGACCAGCATCAAATTCACCTTATGTTCCCACAACAAGTCCTCCACTTCTTCGCGGAAGTGGACAGACACTTTATAATCCGCTTCCTCTCCCATCTGAGTGGTGTACATCATGCGGTGTGACGTGAGCACGATCCAAGGCGTCTTCTCACGGTCCACATGTTTCAAATCCTCCTCCAACCATTTGTATTGTTTTGAGCCGCGACGCCAATCATGCTCCGACGAGATCTGGATCACATGCACGCCACCATAATCATACGAGTACCAATAGATACTGTTGCCATTGTCAGGAGCGTCCCAGCGGTAAAACATTGGCACTGAGCATTCGCCCGAGGAATCTTCGCCGTAGTTGGCCCAATCTGGGTGGAAATCCATACGACCATCAGCCCCTGCAGCCCCGCTGGTCTTTGGAACCACCCGTCATGTAGTCATACTCATGGTTGCCGATGCTCACCATGTACGGCACTCTGGTCGCATAGGGTTCGATGAGGTGGAAGAACTCGTCCCACATGTGCGCATGTCCACGAGCGTAGCTGATGTCTCCAAAATGCAACAGGAAGCTGTCGTAGCCGTCCATCACATCTTGATACGAACGCACAGCCGTAGACGTGGCAGCAGGAGCAGAATCCACGCCCATATCAGCATAGGCAATGAACTTAGCGTTCTTCACAGAGTCGTCCGGTCGACTCATGAAGGAGTAGACCGCACTCCAGCCGTCCTTTTCACTGCCAAACTTGTAGAAGTATCTCGTTCCAAGCTTCAACTTCTTCAAGATGACAGTGTGCATATTTCAGGATCACGGAACCATTGCTGACTAGTGAGATTCGCCGGTCTGTTGCACAAGTCACTAGCTTTGTATGTTGTCGACTTGCCCTCAGCATGTTGAGTCAACGTAGCGGGATCGAGTCCATACTTCACCACTGGCATCTCATTCGACGCAGAGTTAAACATCACTGACATCTCATCAACATGTGACGTGAATGCAATGTGTCCATGCTTTGGGGTAGAGAACTTCTCCTTCATACCAACTTCCACCTTGGCAAGGGGAGCGAAGGCATTACCACGCGGCTGGAAATTAAAGTACTCAACCGTGTAGTTGCATCGCATCATGTAGAGCGACGAGAAGCGGATAGACTGAGGCCCCTCTAGGTCATCAGCTGTCAGCCTATTAACAGCTTCTGTCACACCAATCTTGACAAGGAAGTCTTGGTCGTGGGCTTTAGAGCCGCAGCTCAAACCCACAAAATCCGTCTGGTGTGGCTGCTTCACTCCGCTCCAAGACACCACCAGATCTTCTCCATCATTCAGAAGAGGGGTATCGCAGTCAGGGTGACGCCATCCGTCTGCCCTATCAGTTCGTCGCTCGTTAAGCCGTGCAGGAATGCAGCAGCGTTGTCTTGCTTCACGTTCCAAACTTCGCCTCCGAGCGGCACAATCCGCCGCTGCTCGCTGCTCAGCGCCTCTCGTAGTGTATCTGCATATCTGTAGCTGATAGGGGTTTGATCGCACACACAGCTGCAGTCAGGAGCGCTGGGAGCACTAGGGCACGGATGGGTGCCACCATTCCTGTCTGGGGTTTCTCTCACGTCGCTTGTTTTCCTGTGAGTTCAACTTGTGTTTCTTCACAGTGACTAAGTGAGAGTATTTAAGGATAGTTCTTTACAAAGATGAGTAAGTAAAATAGCGATAAAACACATAATTATTCGTTTATACTCCGATTTTGACAACACTAAATTGTCTTGTGATTGGTGGAAAAACATTTCATCCAGTAAACTGGCAAGATATGATTCAATCGGTTTCCCCATACAGTCTCCATATTGACAACAGGAAGCGCTATGGGGATGAACTTCTGGCACTCGACACACTAGTACGCAGTCTAATAGCATGCGTAGAATACCCTGTCGTTGTGTTTGTCTTACCTATGTTGTGTTTGTCTTACTAGTCTGTACTGGATGAAAGATGTGACCAAGGTCGATCTGCGCAAGAGGAATCCGCTGGACCGCAAACACCTGACGGACGATGAGATCGATAGCATCCACCTCGCCAACATATCGCGTATGTGGTTGCTAATTTCACCTGTTTCCATGTAAAGGGCATGGCAGTGCTACTGCTAGCGTGGTTGAACTAATCTTCTCAATGCTTTGGTTGGTGAATGCAGTGCTAGAGGAGATCGGACCTCGACTCCGTGTGCGCCAGATTATTATTTATACGGCAATCATCTTCTATCGACGGTTCTACCAGACGTAAGAATTTAATATCTTTGCGTGTATGGTGTGGGGAATATCGTGGCTAATCATTGTGCTATTGGGAATACGTGCCTGCAGACAGAGCTTCGTAAATTTTGACCCACATTTGGTTGTTGGGACAGTGTTCTTTTGGCGTCCAAGGTGGAAGAGAGTCAATTGTCTCTCACGACGGTCGCGTCCGTTCTCCACCATTACACCACCAGTACGTCAGCCTTAGTGATGCTGGCATGAGTGTAAAGGTCCAATGGTTGCTAATAGGACGTATTCGTTACACTCGCTGCGCAGCTGGTGTCGATGAGGACGAGTCCATGTACACGTTCCAGGACAAAGATATTCTGGAGTGCGAGTTTTACGTGATTGAGGCGTTGCAGTTCGACTTGATCCTGCACCACCCGTTCCCATCCCTCCTCCAGTATGTCTAGCCCAAGCAATTTACTGACCGCTTAAATTCGTGCTAAATCGTGTATTTGGCATTGGTTGACTGGCGTAGGTTCCTCGACGAGTTTGAGATCCACGAGGAGTGTCTTCAACTTGCGTGGTACGTCTCAAACTGCTTGGAATGCAACTGAGTTCTTGTCCTAGTGGCATACCTCGTTAATTTGAATGTTCTTGGTTTTGAATGTAATGCTCTGCAGGCAACTGGTGCAGTACTCCTATCGGACAGACATCATTCTTCTCTATCCGCCATTCATGGTAGCGTACGCGGCTGCCTATATTTCATGTCGGGATGCGGGCTATGACGCCGCTCAGGTGTTTTCTACGGTGAACGTCAAGAAGGAGTTGCTTTTGAAGGCTGTTGACGACTTCCAGGATGCAGTGGAAGGAGAGAAGAGACTGTACGCCATGCAGGCGACAGCAATGGAGCGTCTAGAAGAGATCATCCCAGACTCCTCGGCCGTTGAGGCGGAAGCGGCAGCTCCCAGTGCCAACACAACAGTCGAGAAGTGAGGGGTATCCGGCTACGATTAAATGAGCAATGTAGTGAACACTTCAACACAAGCAAATAGTTCCTGGTGCCGGTAGCAATTATTTGCTGTTACTCATTAAGTAAAATAGCGTAATTTCACTTACCGTTTGCGATGTATCAAGTTGATGACCAACACCTGCTACTCATAAATAGTATTTGGATCGCAAATGAGACGAGTTCAGATAGGATCGCATTTGACGCGAACGAACAGTGAATGAGTTCGGTTCAGCGGGTACATATTTAACTGGCGGATCCAAACGAAGTGATGAGTCGTAGCGGGTACAAGTGGGTGCAACTGCCCTTGAGGAAGCAAACCTTGCAGCACGGAAGCAATTGCTGGGAGCTTGTCTTCTTCGGCGGCATAAACGCGGGCGTCTCAACACGGCATCTGGTATTAACAATTCCCAACCCCTCGCGACTTGCTTTGGTGTGTGGCTCGTCGACGACGTCAGCGCAAGTGGTAAATGCCCCACATGACGATTGTGCGGCAATCAGTCTTTGCAGAGGGGACACACAGTGCGACACTGCTAGTCGTCAAAATCCAGGAATCTTATTTTACGCACGTCATCGCACCACCAATGTTGCTTCTCGGTGGAGTTAAATGGGCGATCATGCAATGGCAGGCAACTTGCCGCCCTGACTGCGTCAGCCATTTCGTAGAAGGCGCTTGTCTTTTTGACTGGCAGCATGAACCCAACCAGTGAACAGAGGAAACCTTGTAAATCCTAAATCTAGCGTCCTAGAAGTGCCCCATCGCGCGGCAGGTGCGAATTTACAATGTTGAAGAAGGGAACGCCAAGATTATCTAGCCGTTTGTATGTTTCATGACGGATATATGGCCACTCTTTGTTAACTAAGGGCCATCCGTTGCTTTCCAGCCCTAGTATTCAATTACCTGTCCCTTCTTTATCCCATGACGCTTCAAAATCAATTTTCAGAGTATGAAGGTTTAATAATTTGCTGTTATTTAAAGAATTTGTGGAAACTAAAATTTCGAGGAACTCGTTTCCAGAGGTTCGTAAAACCGTTTACAGAGCTTTTTAGCCGAAGCGGCCCCAAAGAAATCG